>JAUPFT010000015.1:10383965-10588965 GCA_036936625.1 Parnassius smintheus behrii | reverse complement strand
CAAAAGTTGTGGAAAATCGGCAATCAGATTGAGACAAGCACATACAACCGTTTTTTGTCATATCAAAGCGCTGTTCAGGAAAGAACATCAGTGACACCAGCTTTCCTAAACCTTGGAAGAGAATTACGGCTGCCTGCGGACCTGGTCACCGGAATGCCACCTGAAGCCCCACGCAGTATAACGGATTATGTAAATGACTTGCGGAACAAAATTAATGACATTTATGAGCACTTCAGACAAACGGGCCAGCAAATGTCTAAAAAGATTAAAACCCGGTATGACTGCAAAATGAACAACAAAGGGTGTGACGAAGGTTCACTAGTGTGGTTGCACAATCCAGTTCGCAGTAAAGGGAAATCTCCTAAACTTCAAGCTAAATGGGAAGGATCGTACCGGATTGTGACAAGGATCAACGACGAAACCTACCGGATACAGAAAGATGCAAGATGTACCCCTAAGATCGTCCATGTGGATCGGCTGGCACGTTATTATGGAGCCGGGAATGCTCGGAACGAGCATTCCTTAGGTGGAGGCAGTGTTGCAAGCCATAAGCAATGCCACTAGCGCCATATAGTTTCGTGTAGCAGAGCGAGGAGAGCTTTCTAGAAAGTTCCATTCTATAACTACTCCACTAGCGCCATCTAGTATCGAGTGGCGGAACTGTGAGATAATTTTCTACACTTAGTCGGTCGCGACCGGTATGTGCTCGAGCATTCTCAATTTTTCAGTAGAAAAGGTCCTATATAAAGGCGTTAGGGACCATGACCGGGGCATTATTGAATTAGCGATACGAGCGAAGACTAAGGAGCGAAATAAAGTGTAAAGTTTGATTAATTATTAGTGTGTTTTTAGTTTTATTTGGTGTTCGGTAATTGACGTGTAAATTTTGGTAATTCAATCGGCAGTTTTCATTGTCACGAACCCTAAGCCCGCAACAATATAAATATTCCATATTTTTTTGTCTTTAGGTTTTTAATCATATATTGCTCTCATGACCCTCTTCTGCAAGACAAATATAATTTCCACCCCATATCAAAATATCATACGACATTATGCTATACTAAAATATTCAAGTCCTATTGTATCAACACTGGTGAGATTTCTGATTTTTTGCAGCGTACGCTGCAGCACTAAATCTGCGCACTAGTTTCGACATAATATGGGGGCTCCATTGGATCTTCGGGTCTATTTCCAAGAAAAGTGGTGTTATAGACAACACTCGGCTCCTCCTTATTTCAAATTATATCAGTATTTTTATGTTTGAAATTTGGAGTTATGCATTTCATAGATTTAATTTTATTGCCTAAAGAATACCTAGTGAAATGAATTTCATACATATAGTTTTAATATAACCAAAATAACAGAATTAATTATCGTATTAAAATCGTGTAAGGGTGAACTAGACTGAAAAAGTATTTCATTATGTCTTGTATTGTATTGGTTTCTGAAAATGGTTATATAACCATAAAATGTATGAAATTTTAACCGTTTAGTGGTGGGGTAAGCCTTACTCCATATTGTCGCGTGGATATCGTAAAGGAAACAGAGGGAAACTAAAACAGTAAATGATAATAGCTGAATAAAAACACTAAACTGCGAATGCAAATCCGCCTGCAAAGCGTGACAATTATGGCCGAATTCCCCCTTTAAGACAATCTATGTGAGAGGCCTATGTTTATCAGTAGACTATTATAGGCTTTAGTAGATAAATAGAAAATAAAAAAGTATTAAAAAACCGATAATATGCAAAATTAAAGACGCAAGCCGTTTGATAATCCGATTGCCAATACCCATGTAAAACGTAGCTCTTTATAAATATATACTCATTGAGTAAAGTAATTTCAATTAAATAATCAGCGGTCGTCGATTTTTTTTAAATATAGAATAAGGTTGACAAATGCTCACATAGTTCACGTGATGGTAAGTGAATGCTGTGGCCTATAGACATCTATACTTGTCCTCGATTAAGAATCAAATTGCAAATGTGCTACCACACCTGTGGACTAAGATAGAATGCTTTTTTCCAGTAAAAACGTTCTCCGGTTTCTATACTCACCATACGAAACAAAGCGGTATTGAGCTAATATTTTACGCTGGTATTCTGTGAGAGCGTGGTCCTTCACCTGCCCAGCCGACCCATTTGTGCTACAACTATAATATTTATAGCAACAACATGGTCGTGCAGTGCCATAACCACACGCTTAGCCACTGATCTATAGAGCCATCGAACTGCTAAAGATATTAAAAAACTGATGAGTTAAAGCAGCAACTTTATTTTTATTTTAATTCAAAATATTAAAAAATGTGTCCACTTGCTGCATTTGCTACACTGGATTCCTGGGGATGATGTAGAGATCCAGAAATCACCCGTGTGAAACCAGGGCGAAGCACTAGTTATAAATAAAACTTCAATCAAACATTTATATATATATATATATATATATATATATATATATATATATATATATATATATATATATATATATATATATATTTACGTATATTTCATCTTACATTCTTAACATTTAATGTAGGGTACATAACACTGGTTGTAAAGCTTCAGAACTATCTAGCATCACTTTTGATTACAATTTGACGAGGGTCTTACTCTTAATCTTTCATTTAAACAGTTCTGAGTACATCAAATGTTTATCTTGCTATGTTCTAAATTTAACAACTATAACAGCCCTTATTCTGTTATCATATATGTTATGCGATGTATCAGATTATGTTAAAGTTGTTGTATTATGTACTTTACATGATAGATGAATAGATTAAATTGAACAACTGATATTATCAAAAGTTATTTGCATACCGATAAATTGGTAAAATATATACGTTCACACTATATTATAAGACCTAAAAACCACCACCAAGTTTTATGTTAACAATATTTATCATTATTACGGCTTAAGTCGACGGCACTAGCGCCATCTAGTCTCGAACCGAAGAACTAAACTTCTAGAGTTGAAACTCGAACTCTCGGTACCTTGCGCGTGTTTACTTATATATTCTGGATATTTCGCTGCTAATTTATATTTATAGGCGCTGCAAGATGCGATCGGGGAAGTATTGAATTTGGCAAAACAAGCGAAGCTTTGAAGCGGAATAAAGTGAATCAGTGTGATTAATTATTGGTGTTTTAAGTTTAAATTTGTGTAAAGAAAATTAAAGTGTCAATTTAGGTAATTCTATCGGCAATTTTTATTGACACAAACCTCAAGCTCGTAACAATTGGTGTCAGAAGTGGGATTAAATCATGCCGATTTTACCTAAGGAGGATATAAACGGAGGGTTTCCGTACCCGAAGTCAACGCCAGCAGGAGACGGACCAGAGGAGGTTTGGTGGTGCAACACCGCAGACGTCGGAGGGCGAACTGCCAGCCACGGAGGCTGCAGGCCCGTCAGTAGCTCCTACATCTGCAGCACCTGACTTAAGTGCTCTGATGGCGATGCTACAGGAGCAGCTGCAGCGCGGACGAGAGGAACAGGTCCGTCTGTTGAAAGAGCAGCAGGAGGAACAGGCTCGCCGACAGGAGGAACAGGTCCGTCAGTTGAAAGAGCAGCTGCAGAGCAGACAAGAGGAACAGGCCCGCCGACAGGAGGAACAGATGCTCCTCATGAAGGAACTTCACGCTACCTTTGCGAAAGAGATAAGGGAGGTAAAGGATAGGGTTGCTCAACATGACAACCGCCTGTCGGAAGCTAAAACCCGAATCGAAGAACATGAAACCCGAATCAACCATGTGAACAATCGGGTTGACAACGTGATGGCTGACGTGAAGAAAACGCTGAACGACCTCAAACTTGGGGATGGAACTACAGCTCCCGTAGTAGCTACAGCACCTTCGCTACGTGGGTTCAAAGTGCCACCGTTCGACGGTACCTCTTCCTGGTCAGCCTACAAAACCCAGTTCGAGGCCGTCATGGACGCAAACGGCTGGAATAAAAGCCAGGCCATGACTGCACTCACCTTAGGCCTGCGCGACCAAGCCTTAACCGTGTTGGAAGCTCTCGGTAAGAAAGTGACCTACGAGCAGCTCCTTGAGGCATTGGAGGCGAGATATGGTGACGCTCACCTGGAATACGTCTTTCGCGCGCAGCTTAAAGATTGCGTGCAACGCAGCAACGAAAACCTGCAGCAGTGGGCCCTTGAGGTGGAGAAGATAGTTCGAAAAGCATACCAGTCTGTACCTGCGCTCATTGAAGGGAACCTGGTGCAGATATTCATCGACGGCATCCGCGACCTGGAAGTCAGAGCTGCTGTGAGGCTCGGGCACCACGAGACGCTTAAGGACGCTTTGGCCCATGCACTGGAGGTAGAAGCCGTGCGGCAGGATCATCGTTCCCACCGCGTCAGGGAGGTTGCTGCAGCTACAGTTCACGACCGCAACAAAGAATACAGCCCAAGGTGCTACGGCTGTGGGGAAAAGGGCCATCTTCGATCCAGCTGCCCTAAGCGAAGCCTAGAAAGGGAAGATTAACGATCTAAGGAGGATAGTGCGGCCAACAGCAGCGCCCAGCAGCAGCAAGGAAACGAGTAAAAGCCAGAACTGCGGGGCGAGTGCTGCCTGATGCTAAAAGAGCCTCAAGGATCTCGATCTCACAAACCCATGATGGGAACAGTCTAATCATCAAGGGTGAGGTCAACGGAATGCCGTGTAAACTGACCATAGACACTGGAACCTCTCATACGGTTGTTTGTTCCCAACTTATAAGTCAGTTCCTTGGGGACTCCGCGTACAACCGAGAACACATTAATTTGGTAACAGCCACCGGTCAGCGTATATCCGTCCGTGGAGAGAAGGAGATGGACTTAAAACTAGGCAACTTGATCTACCTGCATAATGTCATTGTGGCTGATATAATGGACGACTGCATCCTTGGCCTAGACTTTATGAGAAATAATTGTTATGAGATCTACGTTAAGCAAGGTGTTTTGAAATGTGGACAGGAGGAACTTTTTATTGAAGGTGCGTTACCAGGGAACGTGCACAGCATTAAGAAGATTGTTCTTCCGCCGAGATCAGAAACGATTGTGCCGGTTAGTCTTCCTCAAAACGCTGGGCAAGCTCACCGATGTGTACTTGTGGAAAGGGTAAACAATGACCTTCCATGGAAAGTAGCTCGAATCTTGGTCAGGACCACTGACATCTCAGGAGTACGTGTGCTAAACCTTTGTGACCGGGAACAGGTTATAGAAAAAGGCACACTGGTTAGTACTTGTGAGGAAGTGGATTGGTTACGTCGGTGCCAATATCTATCGACTGGAACCCCCAGCAAGGATGCACAAACGAGAGTGAGCACAATTTTATAAGACTGTCGCAGCGTTCTCCGAATGAAATGGTCAAAGCGAAGAAGTTGTTTCTCAAGTATGCCGATGTATTCCCATCAAACGATGCTGACATAGGAAAGACTGGCTTAGTTCAACACAAAATAAACACAGGTGAAGAATTGCCTATCCGTCAGCGGCCAAGAAAATTGCCGGTAGCACGTGAAAAGGAAGTGGAAACCATGATGGAGGGAATGGTGAAGGATGGTGTTATTGAACCTTCATCCAGTCCATGGTATTCACCCGTGGTACTGGTAAAAAAAAAGGATGGCAGCATGCGGTTTTGTGTTGACTACCGCCGTCTGAATGACGATACTAAGAAGGGCAGCTATCCCTTGCCAAGAATTGACGACACGCTGGACACGCTTACAGAAGTAAAGTGGTTTAGCACGCTGGATCTAAAAAGTGGCTACTGGCAAGATGAAATTGACCCTAAAGATAATGAAAAAACTGCGTTCTCGACGGGAAAGCGTCTGTAGCAATTTAAAATAATGCCGTTTGGGTTTTGCAATGCTCCAGCAACGTTTGAAAGGCTGATGGAACTTGTACTTACCGGGCTAATTGGCGATGCCTGTCTGGTCTACTTGGATGACATCATCATCGTGGGCCGTACGTTTGAAGAACACCTTCAAAACCTGGAACGCGTGCTCATGAAGATTCAGAGTGCCAACCTCAAGTGGAGTCCGAAGAAATGTTCACTATTCAAACGGCAAGTCAACTTTTTGGGGTATGTAGTGTCGGAAGAAGATATCCGCCCGGATCCAGAGAAAATCGCAGCTGTAAAGGATTGGCCGGTTCCAAAAGATAAGACTCAGGTTAGAGCATTTTTGGGTGTGTGCTCCTATTACCGGCGATTTGTGAAGAACTTTGCAGATATAGCCAAACCTCTGCATAAGCTAACCGAGGAGAAGCGACATTTCTGCTGGGATGAAAGTTGTAATATCGCATTCCAGGAGCTCAAGGACCGTCTGTGCAAAACACCTATTTTGGGATAACCTGATGCAAGCAAAGAATTTATAGTTGACACAGACGCAAGTGATATAGGACTTGGCGGTGTGTTGTCTCCACGGAATTGTGACCAACAGGTCGTGATAGCGTATTTCAGCAAGTCGTTGTCAAAACCGGATAGGAACTATTGTGTCACAAGACGGGAGTTGCTAGCTGTGGTAAAGTCGTTGCAGCATTTTAGCAAACATCTTCTGGGGCGAAAATTTCACTTACGAACTGACCATGCCGCATTAAAATGGCTACTGCAGTTTAAAAATCCAGAAGGACAAGTTGCGGGGTGGATTGAACTACTGCAGGAATACGACTTTGAGATCGAACATCGCAGCGGGAAATCTCATGGCAACGCAGATGCATTGTCAAGAAGACCTTGTCCTGAAGATTGCAAACATTGTACTAGGCAAGAGAGTAAGGAAGTGGTATCCGTGAGGATGCTCAGGGCACACCACCTCAGCAACGAGTGGTAGGACAGCTTACAACGTGCACAGCAGGAAGACCCGGACATCAAGCCGATCCTGGAATGGATGAAGGCCAGTGCTCCCAAGCCCAAGTGGAGCGACGTCTCAGCGATGAGTTCGACCACTAAAAGCTATTGGGCCCAGTGGGACAGCTTGCTGCTTCAGGATGGAGTTCTGTGCCGTAAATGGAAAAATGTTCGGGGAGACAGCTGTCATTTACAAATGGTTGTCCCTAAAGCTAAAGTACCGGATGTTCTACAGCTGTACCATAATGATTATTCAGGAGGCCATCTGGGAGTTAAGCGAACTCTACTGATGATCCGAGAACGGTTTTACTGGGTCCACTGTCGAAACGATGTCGAGGACTGGTGTCGCAAACGTACAAGTTGTGCGGCTGTAAAGGGACCTCAGACTCGTAGTAGAGGTGCATTGAAGTTGTACAATGTTGGTGCACCATGGGAGAGAATAGCCATTGACGTGGCGGGACCGTTTCCGGAGAGTGAAAGCGGTAACAGGTATTTAATGGTTGTGATGGATTACTTCACTAAGTGGCCAGAAGTCTTCGCCATTCCAAATCAAGAAGCTTCAACATTTGCAGATAAACTAGTTCATGAAGTCTTCTGTCGTTTTGGAGTACCTTTAGAGATTCACAGCGATCAAGGAATGAATTTTGAGTCTCAAATATTCCAGGAAACTTGCTTAGTTATGGGTACTCATAAAAAAAGAACAACTTCTTATCACCCGCAATCTGAGGGAATGGTAGAACGATTTAATCAGACATTGGAGAGGTATCTAGCAAAAGTTGTAGACAATCGGCAACGAGATTGGGACAAGCACATACAACCGTTTTTGTTGTCATATCGAAGCTGCTGCTGTTCACGAAAATACAGCAGTGACCAGCTTTCGCAAACTTTGGAAGAGAATGACGGCTGCCTGCAGACCTGATCACCGGTATACCACCTGATGCTCCACGCAGTATAACCAATTATGCAAATGACTTGCGGAACAAAATGAATGACGTTTATGAGCACGTCAGACAATCGGGCCAGCAAATGTCTGAAAAGATGAAAACCCGGTACGACCGCAAAATGAACAACAAGGGGTTCGACGAAGGTTCACTTGTGTGGTTGCACAATCCAGTCCGCAGCAAAGGGAAATTTCCTAAGCTTCAAGCTAAATGGGACGGCCCGTACCGGATTGTGACCAGGATCAACGATGTAACCTACCGGATACAGAAAGGCGCAAGAGGGGCTCCTAAGATCGTCCATGTGGATCGCCTGGCGCGTTATTATGGGGCCGAAAATGCTCGGGACGAGCATGTCTTAGAAGGGGGCAGTGTTACGCGCTTAAGTCTACGGCACTAGCGCCATCTAGTCTCGAACCGAAGAACTAAACTTCTAGAGTTGAAACTTAAACTCTCGGTACCTTGCGCGTGTTTACTTGAATATTCTGGATATTTCGCTGCTAATTTATATTTATAGGCGCTGCAAGATGCGATCGGGGAAGTGTTGAATTTGGCGTGACAAGCGAAGCTTCGGAGCGGAATAAAGTGAATCAATGTGATTAATTATTGGTGTTCTAAGTTTTAATTTGTGTAAAGAAAATTAAAGTGTTAATTTAGGTAATTCTATCGGCAATTTTTATTGTCACGAACCTCAAGCTCGTAACATTATTATTATTGCGAAGAAAACATTTTTGTTTCTTAGCTCTTTGGCTAGCTTTGACTACATATACGGGACGAAGCCGAGTAAATGTAGCGTGTAGTGAGTACTTATTTAGGTGGGATGTTATTGGAAGCTATTTAATTTTCTTCCAATTGCATAAATTTTCTTACAATTTGTCAGTTATTTAAAATTGCGGCTTTTTGGAGAATAATGTATGTTGAGACTTTCAGTTCTATTAATTTGAGGCTGTGGTGGAGATGGTTGGGTACGACACCCGTGGTGGAGATGACCATGGGTACTTTATACACTTTATTTTGTCTCCAAATTCTGGCATTTCTTTAAACTCTGCACATTTGCTTATCTTCTTGTCTTATGTATTTTGTAAGTTGTGTGTTTTGGGTGTTGCAATATCTATTAATTAAGTGATTTTATTTACATAGTTTATCGTGTACTGTTATTTCTGGTCTATGATAGCGAATGGTTCCAGTAGAGTTTGTATGTAGGATTTCCTAAAATATATTGTGGTTGCGATGATAAAACCTTCAGTTGCCGGGAATACGAGTAGGTTACCAATCTTAAGCCAAGGGCACTGTATCCACATGTGGTTGTTTTATGTTATGTGGGTGTCATCTATGCAGTACTTTCTTTTTAGTCATAAACTTTTGTTTTTGTGGATTATTAGTGTTATTGTGTTGTGTGTCTGTCTGTTCATTTAGATTAAGTGGAGTGTCGTTAAAATAATTTGGGGGTACGGCTTTATGAATGTCAGTTGTTCGAGATTTATTGTGAAAGAATGTTTTGAGTCTATTAGGCCTCTCCCTCCATTTTTCCGTTTGATTGTGAGTCTTTCTATTGCGGATTTAGGGTGTTAATTCTGGTGTTTAGTAAGTGTGGTGCGTATGGTTCTTTCTATTTGCTGTATGTCAGTTTTGAACCATTTAATCACTCCAAACGAGTATGTTACTATTGTTATCGCTGAAATATTTAATGCTTTAATAATATTCTTTCCAGTGTGATGTGTTTTGCATACCGCGGCTATTCTCCCTTTATATTCAGTATTCAGTGTGTATTTAATTGCTGATCTAGTCTTTTGAGTTGTCTGTTTCCTAAATATTTGCCGGTTCCATAGCTGTAAATGTGTCAGTAGTGTTAATTGTGTAGTTGTCTGATTTTATTTTGCCTCTTATTATATTTAGTGTTTTGCATTTATCTAGTCCAAATTGTATGTTGATATCTTTACTAAATTTTGTCAGTCAATTTATATTAGTTTTTCAATTATTTTTCTGTTTTTGAGTGTAATTTGATATATATGAGGTGTGATATAATGATATCTTATGTGTTTTGTTTGAGGCTATATACGGCTTGGCGCTGATACAGTAAGTGAAACAGAGGGTTCAGTGCGAGGCAAAACGATATAAGACTCAGTGAGTCACCTTAATAAATATCTGTCAAGTTCTAACGATTTTTGCGGTAATTCAATTGGAGCGTAGTTTTCCAATGGGACATGATACGATGTAGTAAATCTATTATTTTTGAATTTATTTTATATATACGTAATACTTGACTAAACTAAGAAAGAAAGGTGAAAAATACTATTAAAAGCTTTTTTATAATCTATGTAGGTACAATGAAGTTTTCTATGTTATTGTGGTGGCATGTTTGTGGACTATTGAATCTATAGCTAATTGTTGTTCTTCTACTATGTTGTGGTATTCTATGTGTTTATTGATTTTAGCTGTGATTGCTGAGTCGGTAGGCAAGTAATTGGTCTGTATTGGGACGGTTGTGGAGAGTATCGAGACTTCACTAACACGTAAGTTATTCCAGTTGCAATAAATTCAGGTGTATTTCGTTGTCCTTATATTATGTATGTTAATTTTTTAGCGATAATTTTGTATAATGAGTCCAGTTTTTTGTACCAGTAATTATGTAATTTATCAACTCCATGTGATTTCTAATGGTGTAGTATTGCTATAATATTATTTATATCTGATTCAGATATCTCTATTAACTCCATTTCTTCTATTTCGCTCCACTTAGATTCTTCATCTGTTATCTAAAGAGCTTTATGATGCACTTCCTTTTCCCATATGCTTGACCAGAGTGACTCCAATTGTTCTGATGTTCGTAGTTCTATGTTAGTATCGGTTGTAACGTCTATTAATTTCTGTAAAAGTTCTTTTCGTTAGTAGCAAACACGGTGTTATCATTTTTCATTATTATGCCTTCTTGTATCTCCTCAGCCTATAGACTTTTAGCGCGAGCTTCTATTATAAAGTGTCTAAGAATTCTTCGGGTTTTCCATTGTTATATTCATGTCTGGTGTGTGTGGTTTTACTTTTACTTTTAACCTAAATTTAAAAAATTGTTTTTATTGCGCAGAATTAGATATTATAGAATAGTTACTATTCTATTTATGGTACATTCCTTGCGTGTTTTCGTGGAAAAAAACTTGTTGTTCTCGATTTTTCTTCGTTGATAATTACGATTTTAAGTTATTAAAATTTTCTTCATATCTAAGGAAGTTAGTGTAGTTATAACTTACGCATTTTGACTGAGTTTATGTAGCAACAACTTACGCATTTTGACTCAGTTTATCTAAAAAAAAAATGAAGATTTCAAAGAAAAACTAATTTTATTCCAATAATCAATTGTATATATTTTGTTTTAATGAAAATTATCCTTAGTCTAGGACCTTCTTCTTTATCATAAGGGGAACAAACAGAGAATAAAAAGAAAATATATGGAGGCTATATAAATAATTCTTCGTGCGGTATTTGAGCCTGCGGCCCCTTATCACCACAGACAAACGCTTCGATATTTGCACACTGTGAACATGCTTAGGATCGCCCCGCCATTAGATATAATAATATGATTGATAAAAAACATTTGACGTTATATGTATAGCTGAGTATTGAAAAATAAAATCAGTAACTAAAAAAAGGAAATTAAATAGTAGACAGCAGCCGAAACTCAAGAGTCGTGGGTTCGAATCCGCCAAACGACTATTGTTTGAACCGCTCCTATTTCGTTTTTATTTTATTTTAAGTTTAAATGGAGTTATTGGCATGAATATTAAAAGTGTTAAAAGCACTATCAGTATTTTATTATTAAAAAATATATATTACCTAGTATGTTTCAAGTCTTATCTAGTAGTTTTAGTATAGTTTAAAATATAAATATATATTAAATAAAAAGTAACAACATGCATTATAAAAACGTTGTGCTAATTTCGGGCAAATGTTTTATTTTTATTTACTTTTGATTGTATCGGGCGAATACTTTAGAACTAAGTAAATCTACGTTCAAAATTATGCAATTCGTTGCGATTCAAATGTATACTTTACTAACAAATTGAGCACATCGCGGGTTCGTAGTGGTGATCCCTAAGAAGATTGTGGATGTTTGACAATAATCCGCTATTAGCTACCTCCTTTCCCTGGGATTACTCCGCCAAGGGGGCGGAAGGGTCGCTCCTTTGGAAAATGATAACGGACCCTCGTAGCACTTTTAAAATATATTATTACGAGATTTCTTATCACATCGCATTGGAACCAAATACCTTGCTTCGTCGTCCGTAATATATTATGGTAGAGCGGGTTTCGGCCTATCTAAGCCAATGGACTGTATCATTTTAGGCTACATCGCCCCAAAAAATAATGCGGATTATATCACCACCTAAACTAAGGTAAGTGCTTGGCGTCTAAAGAAGTTGTCATATTCACTTTATATCTTATAGTGTATTTCAACATTTTTATGCAGTATTTAAAAGCGAAGCCATTTTCAAATATTATCACTCGAAAAATCTTCCATCTGGACTGTATTCAGTCAAACTTTATTTCTTAAAGTTATTATTTTGTTATTGGTTTCTTTATTTTTCTTTTCATTTTAAATAACTGTAACAACGAATTAACATATTTTTTATTTTTATTTGTTTAAAAATAATAAACGAGCTTTTGTTTCATTAGTATTATGGCCGTACAACAAGTAAGGCCATACAATACAAGCTAAACATGCATCTCTACATTCAGCTTCTAATATAAATGATCGAGTGACCAAACCCTGACATTATTTCGCAACTATTGCGTAATAGAATACGTAAACAAGTTCCGTACGAATTTTTTCAGAACTTTGTCTCGAAAGTTGTCTGGAATTTGTAATATCAAAAGACATCTTACATATTATACGGAATGACTTTGTTAATACTATAAACTTGTCTTAAAGTACTTCGTTTCCAGTTTTTGGTTCTAAATGGACTTGTGGCTTAATTAAATTTCAAGCTGTTTCTAATAAAGCAAATACTTAAAACGATAAAAGGAAAATTTTAATATATTTTTGTGTAATCTCTACGGGAAATGAGAAAAAAATTTCTTCTTTCATTTAGTTTAAAAAAATAAATCAAATATCTTCTTCTTCAGAATCCGCTTAAAAATTCCAATGCGGAACATGGACCCCTCCCCCCACCCCCTTTAGGAAGGATTAACCTTAATCGCCAAGCTTGGTAGACGGATTGGCGATCATATTACTCATACTCAACCAATACTTACAGAAGAACCAATACTTAAGAATTGGCACTGAAATTTCTCATATTTATACACCAGGTGAACAGCCATCATAATCAATGAGAATCTACCGACTTTAAAGTAATGTTGTCGATGCAATAATAAACTCATTTAAAGGAATCCGGATTCGTACTTATTTGAATATGAATGGGGTGCCCGTTAAAACCAAAAAATTGAGGCTATTATATGACCTATTGTAAACTTATGAATTTAAGTAATCTATTTTTAATTAATATCATTAACATGAAACATTTGGTGAAGGTGTTAGTGAATACACCACCCCATACCGACCTTCGACAGAGGGCAGCACCATCATTTAGTGTAAGATGGATACAATATTCTATAGTGTCTTGGTACGTACATTTCTCCAAGTATCTAAGTGGACGACTGAAATAGATGACTTAGCTCTAAGTAGAAAATTATTTACTTATTTTAAAGTTGCTTAGGATTTCTTTAAGATATTTTAGTGCAATATCTACGACTGTCGGTGGAGGTAAATCACACACCAGTTGCACTACAAGAATGCTTTATAAGCTCAATAGGGAGCAGCGATAAACTTGGGAAATATCTGGTATGGCTACCTACAATCTGCTATAAGCTTATCGATTATGTTATTAGTTATCATGTGATCTGATATCAAGCGTTATTTTACGAAAAGTTGTTATATTACACTTCTTGTAAATTAATATAAGTTACCTCTCCAAAAAATGGTAAGATACATACTTTTTTCACACAGATCTTAGTTCATTTATCACAACATTAACCCTAGAACCCTACACTTGCTGACGTTACTCTTATCCCTACATAGGGGTCCCCCAGCATCCCAAACTAAATTCTCTATATTTGAATGAAAATAAAACAAATTTTAATCAACGTTCCTTTATTTTTATTATAGTAATAAGATTAGAAATCAACATTACATTTATAATTAAAGTGTGCCAAAAGTGCTCAAATTGATATTAATTTGAGCACTTTTGGCACACTTTTAACTGATGCTCCAAGCAAATCGGAATTTTACACTTGACGCACCTAGTTTTACTTTTACGATCCCTATTTCTTGAGCAGAAATCACGACGTCCCAGTGAGTGACGTTCTGATACAGGAGGATCGACTGAAATAGGTATTTTCAGGATTGATGCAATAATTATTGATATATCCCTCCTCAAATTCAGGCTTTGTAAGGGTTGATTCATATGCTCTTGTAAGAGATTGAGTCCCAATTCCTTCAAAAATTTACGTTGAAAATTTATCACTGGCTTACAAATGCTTTTGAACATGTATATAGAACCCAGGAATTAATACCTATGGCATTTAGTAACTCATAAAAAATGCACATGGGCCAGTGCTTAGTTTTTCTTAGGACGGAGTAGTTTTGGCCATTGCCTCAAAAACGTCGACACCTCCTTTTGTTTTATTATAATAGTCAATAATTTCTGGAAGCTTCATTGTTTTTGACCGGAGTATCATGAAGTGTGGACAACGTCACCACAACTTTCTTCTTAGTTGATCCTGGTGAGCAATATGGCAAAAGAGTGAGTGAGTGGTCATATGATCATCGCTACTAGAGTTCCCTACATCACCTACTGCATGAAAATCTTCTATCAAACTATCCGGTTTATCCTCAGCTTGTTTTGTAACTGACCCCGGTATAGTAGCTTCTTCCTCATCGCTTGATTCAGGGTTTACACACAAACGTATTTCATCATTATTCAGTCCTCTGTTTACATCCATCTGCAGACAATAAAACAAATAAAGTAATATTTTGTTCAAATAAACATAAAAGTTTATAAATATCTCATTAGTTGAAGGCTATCTTATAATCTAAGAAATAAGTATACTAATGACAGCTGCTACGTTCACCAAAGTAAGCAAAATATCACTTTAACTAACGGTTGGAATAAATCTTTTCACTTACATTGTTCCTTCACTGGGGTCCTACAGCACCCCACTACACTCATGCAGGCGTTCACACTACTCGGCTGTAGCTTCAACACTAACAAATCTGAACACGGTAACCATTGACTAAAATACGCGGGAGGTGAAATCAGTGGAATATACACCAACAAAAAAAAACACCAAAAAAATCTTACGGGGTGCTCCAGCATCCCGTGTAGGATTCTAGGGTTAATATCGTTTGAACCCACAATGATCATAGCTTACGTCTAGCAGAAGACATACAGTCGGGTCGATTAAAAAGAAGTAATCATTCAGTTCAAAGGAGTTGTTGGCGAATATTAATAATAAAACCAATCGCAATTTTAATATTCCTTTAAATTACTAAGATCTATTGCACTCCTAACATCCTCCAATTACACAGGAATTTAACATGTGTGTTCATCTTACGTGAAAACAATGCAGTTCGGCAGAGGTGAGTCTTAGGTATTTATTTCATTAATTAGAAACCTGAATGGCGGCTATTTGTTGTGCACTCGTCGCTCGAGTCGTCTGTCTCGCCCGTAAATAACATTTGAAGGGTATTTGGAGGCTTCCTTCTTTTGCGGTTTATTTTCCCCTCGCCGTTTCTTCCAAGCATATTAACGCTCATAAAATATACGAATGTGTAATTTCTCTTTTACAAATTAATGTAATTAAATGTTTTATTATGACAGATCCGTTTGGATATCCTTCAATTTACTTAAAATAATAAAAAGGTTTAGTTTAGTTAAATTCCATTTACATTAAACAATTGTTTCTGCTGTGATTTTGTTGGTTCTTACTTGGAGGAATACTCTTGGAAAAATTGTAATGCATAATATTATTCATTACTAGCTAACCCGTTTTAAATGGTTGATGATTATTTGCAAAATTTTCAACACTCAGACTTTTATTTGATTTCCTCTAAAAATAAGAATTAAAAAGTCTAGCATAACGCGATTGTAATGTTTTATATAGTAATTAATAATGCGCATATATACAATAATGCATATTATTCATTACTAGCTGACCCGTTTTGAACGTTTGATAATTATTTGAAAACTTTAAAGCACACTGAATGCCATTTAATTCCTCTGAAGATAAAAATAAAAACGTCTCACACAATACCCATACTTAAATGGAACTGTATGATCAGACCGTGCTGCCGTATAGTGGCGGCGTATAATAATCCACTACCCTATATTATCCAATGGGTGTCATAAGTGGAGACCGGGGGAGACTAAAACTGTAGATGTTCAGCAACATGTTCTTGAAAACAGCTTAAAACAATAAAATTTGGATAATTTTAAATTACGCACCTTGATCATTCACATTAAAAACAAAATGTGAACATTTCTACATGCATATTTCTAATTAATAAAACATAGATGGTATATTTGCAGAAGATTATTTTCTAAAAAATATCGAGTGTTGCTAATATCTCAAAAAAATGAGGATTTCAATAATGAATTTCAATATTTATCATCCAAAGAAGCTTATTCCTCATTATTATATTACTACGGCTCCTTGGCGCAGTGTCTTAACCTATATATGATTGTCCTTGTGAAATTCATATTTGTAAACTGCTTACACGATACAGGAGAAAATCCTAGTTTGAGGGTAACATCTTAGAAACAAAAAAGAAACACTATTGCTTAATTGATTTATAAAACTGCGTTTGCTAACAAAACGTGCCAACTATGGTATATAGGCCTATGTTCGGTAGATTTTGATAGGCTGCGATGAATGAACAAAATGAAACTAAAGTCACAACGTCAATAAGTTAACCGGTAAACGAAAACAAGAATAAAGCCAACTCAACTTCTCGTAGTCAAAAAAGAGACAATGAGACAGCGAAAAGCACCTAATTAAGCTGGTAGCGCTTACATCGTACAGCGAACAATAGACCTCTCAGAACTAGCTCAGACACAATGTAACTACAATTTAATAACATTGTAACGTTTAGGAGACAAAAGAAGTTCGTTAAGGAGAAAATGTAAAATTCCATCAATGAATTTGGACTATTATAATAATGGTGAAATAATTTTATATAAATAATCATTACTTACATAATGATTTTCGCAAGATTTTTTTAATGCTGAAAGCATTATATTTTGAAGAGCTTAGCAAAATTGTCCGATGTCATAGCGTTTAATGAAAGTAAATGCCGCGTCAACTATTGATCATAGTCGTACAAATACCTGATCATTCAAAGAAATTTCACAGCGCTCTCATAAAATTTATTTTGTATTGACCACAGCAGTGTCCTACTTGATTTCACAGCGTTAGTTAATATTAATTGGGCAAAAATATACAAGGTCTCTATTTAAATACTTTTTAAACAAAAACTATATTAAAAGGTTTAATATGATGCAAGTGAATACATAATCGGTAATAACCCCTAGGATGTCTGGATGACGACTTACAAGCTGTTTTTTAAATAAGTTTTGTAAGAAATTTGTGCAACCTGCTTTATTCTACGATTGCCCTGGTTCTTTCTAGAACAGAGGTTTTTTTCTGAACCACTGGAAAAGTAAAAACAAAATACCTGAAATAAGAAAAACTTTTAATATTTACGTAAATCTTTACTCAATTCTGGGCCTTTTTCCGTTTATTGTCTATATAACTTACATACCCCTAATAGGAAATGACCATGATATAGTTCTGTATGCTGATATTACTTCATTAATTTCCAAATTAAAACGACAATTACTAAAATATGACGTAAATTGGTTTAAAGTTAATACGTTATATTGTATGAAATTCATGACTCCCAATGTCAAACATTAAAATACATTAATGAAAAACAATAATGATAATTGGTTCTATATGCAACGGTCACACAAAAAAAATGAAATTTTGATAGTTGAACATGTGCCCTAAAATTCAGAATTAATGCCAAACAGACAAAAAGACGACCAGAAAGAGCCAACATTTATGCCAATACATAAATTATTTGTTTTCGAGTTTATTTACGTTTTGGTGTAGTTCACATTTCTTTCATACAGCACCTAATGTACACTGCTACAGATATTGAAAATATTCTTAAATCCGTGACACCATACTTAAAGCGATTTTTGTAGTTTAAGTTTCGCATGAGACTCCTGTAATTGTCTCTTATTGTTAAAACCTATTCAATATTTTCTTTAAAACCAACCACAGTATTAGAAGTAGTAAACATAGTATTTGTATTTGGACGAAAAGTTTTTTACAGTATATTTGTTCCTAGCTTTTACCGTAAGTATTAAAATAAAAAATCTAAATACTTCATTCGAATCCCAGATGAATCCACAATAATTACTTGCCGTGATTCTTAGTGTCAAATATGCTATTTTAAGTATTGTTAAATTTTAGTAAACTGCCTTGCGAAATTTAAAGTAGCAACTAAAAACGATTGATGGTAAATTAATTTGGTGCTTAATTTAGCTTTTTGCGGTTCCTTTAACAACGTGTGCCGGTTCTATTATAGTTTTATTATACCTTAGTATTGCCAATTCTAAAAAAGGAAAAGATTTGGTAATTCTTTTCTTAAATAACAAAAATCTTATGACTATACAACTCTCAAATTATTTTCTAAATTAAATAACAATGTTCGAGCTTTTGCTTGAATAAAAATAACCCTTTCAGTAATGATGTATTGACATACACAATAGTGTAAGAAAAGTTACTACCCCATATCACATACTTTGTACTGACATACACATTTTTTAAAGATCATTTTGTTAGTTTATACCTGCCACAATAGCTTACCTCGCTACTGGCACAGCGGTGACACTCCCTGTACGTAAGAGTTTAAGCGCCGGTGACCTTGAGTCGAAGCGTGTAACGCTAGGGTTGATATCGAACCGAAATGGAATATTATAGACTTGTGCCAAAGAAGACACGTAGTGGCTATATGTTATATATTATGTAAACTTTCCGCGTAGTGTATATTTTCTTTGCTACAGGTTGAATGGTGCTGACAGGCAATAAATTCACTCATTGTTTTCTAAGTACTTTGATACAATTACTTAGATACAATAATAAATAAATAAATATCATCCGGGAACTGTTATGAATGATAAACAAATCAATTAATAAACTGCATTAATTATATATTCTTATTCTTTTTTATTTTAAAATTCATCTTATTAAATCCCTTTTTCCTGATAGAGTTTCCATAATTTAATTACTTGAACTCTTCATTTATAAACCATAAATAAAAACATATTAAAAGCACTAACTCAAGCTTTAATCCCAGCTGTGGTTTCTGGTCAGTCATGAGTAGTGAGTATCTTGTTTATAATTTTAGAGCCATCATTGTGTGATTTTTATTATACATTTTATTCATTATTTATTACATTCTATTAGATATGAGCGCCGCGCCGGCGCGCCGCCGTCGCCGTAAGTTAATGTCGACGCGTCGTCGCCGAGTAAAGCACGCGGCGCGCCGTCGCATCGTGAAGAGTTGCAACTTGCTTTTTCGCTGGCACGCGCGCCCGACAGCATTAGTTCGCCATTGAAGAATTTGGAGAAATCGCTGAACATCTGGAAAATGCCGGCTCAACCGACTCTGAATCCGAAACAACTAAGGGGCACCTGAAAGAGATTCAAGTTCTAAACAGTGTTTGCAGCCCCCTCCGACTATTAAAACGCAAGCACAAGCACAAGATGGCATAGCATTTTGATGATGCTAAAAAGCATTTCTAATGACACAAGAAACCCAACCTACTATGAATCTGGTTCTATTGTTTTGGTCAGAAGTGAAAAAATTGCTTGAAGAAGCGAATGATGATGCGCCTCTCGCAATAGCTAGGCTCAAAAATAACATGTTTGAGAGTTTGAAATCCCGATTTCCTTTAACCGGTGTGGTAGTTGCGGCAACTTTGCTTGATTGCAGATTTCATGCCAATCATAAAATTGATGAATTTATGCAAAAAAGAGAAGTTACAAAGGTTTCATTCCTATCAACAATGGTCAGAAGTCACTTGACAACAGAAGATATTCGTCAAAATGAAGTCATTGATACCGCTAAAGCTAGGCCGACTTCTTCTGCTAGTTCTTTAAACTTTTTACTGGATTTGGTGTGAAAACACAGCACCACTCAACGTGATTCCGGGAATGCTGTAGAAAATGAATGCTGGAAATATTTCAGTACAGCATGTCCTGAAGATTTAGAGTCTTACGGTGGAGACGTTCTACAATACTGGAAAGACAGGAAAACTTCTATACCATCACTGTATGCTCTTGCACGCTCAATTTTGAATATATCAGCCACCAGCACGCCGAGAGAGTATTTTCCACAGCTGGACTTGTGATAACCGCAAAACGTTCACGATTAAAGCCTTTGAGGCTAAATAGGATAGCATTTATCCATGACAATTATGTATTTTGCAAAGAATCCTTAAAAGAATAAACGGTGTTTTTGGACATTGATATGCATATTTCCATTTTGATGTTTTTGTGGCATTGTTATTGTTATTTTGATATTTCATATTTTCTGTATTTAATTGAGCCTTAAAAGTATCAAGCGCCAACAAAACTCACTTAAATGATTATTTTATTTGTAAATGTATCTGAAAGAACATGTGAAATTACCTAACTAATTATAAATACATTATAGGTACTACTTTAAATACATGATTACATACTTATAAATAATATATGATTGTTTTATGTTATTATAGAATTTATTTTATTTTTTACGTTATTATAGAATTTACTTAAATATATATTTTTAGTGTTTTTCTTCAACTGAAAATACTGAAACGTGATCTCCAATTATTAAGAAGACTGTAAAATTGTAATTAACAAATAGTTTCTTTATTAAAAAATATAAAGCTTTTTTTAGTAACAACAATATGGTTTTTTTGAGAAAATTTTTCCTGATAAAAAACATCCAAGGCCCATGGCTGGCCACGACGCGCCGCCGCGACGCCGCCGCCGCTGTGGAAATTATCAGGCCACGCCGCCGCCGTGGAATTGGCCATCGGCGCTTATATCTACATTCTATACAGTCTCCTGCTGTACATATACCTTTATAAATTATCATAAATAACAATAGTAAAGATTTTTACATCTGACATGTGGACTGGTAACCACACATTTTATTGTAAGCTTTCATCAGGAAAATGCTGCTGCCCATCTCCTGTTTTACAACACTTACTTATGAAATGCACGGGTTGATATGGGGAATGAAAATTCTACAATTCTCTTACGCCTTTACAACACGTCACGGTATTATTCGTATAAAATGAGCATATTTCACACACAAAACTTTTAAAATGTGCGTTGCATGATATTACACAAGGATCGATAAAGTCCACTGCCGAACATACGCCTGTCTTTTTGATTGTCTTATAGGGGAAATTTTATCATAAATGCCACGCTGGGCAGGCGAGTTGATTAAACACTGTTTTTATTATTTTCAGTTGTTACCTGGAAGACGGTAATGTCCATCTCTCTGTATAAGTTTCACTTCCCATAGTATCACCCACGGGATAATATTATGGGGCAGTGAAAATTATTTACGTCGCTACAATACATATTCCAGCAGCGAATATATTCTTTATTTATTTTTAATGTCATTACAATAAGCCTGTTAGTTGAAAATATATGAATACAAGATGTGCAAATATTTGCAAAGCAAAATTAATGAATGCAACGAAAATCTAAACCAACGCGAAACATCTAAATACAAGGAATGCAATAATAAACAAATAGAAAAATACCAAAAATTAAATCAATGCCAAACATCAATGTCAACGTAGAAATGGAACACAACCGTTGACTACAGACGCGAACAATAAACACTGCTTATAATGTGTTAATACCTAAACTAGATCATAGACTTACAATATACTGGCGTAAACTGGACGTACTGACATTAAAAGTATTGTCTAATGCCATGAAATTTGCACTCACACCGTGCAGAATTCCGTACGAAGAAATTATCTGTAGTGTTGAGGATTGTCTGTTTAAGAATAATATCGGTAAGGAGGATTTAGAGGCCATACATCAAGACATTTTTTCTTTGTTACGTCAAAGTTCAGCGCTGAAACTAAATCTCCCCAAAGACGAGCTTAAAGCATTGTACAAAGCAACAGACCACAGCTCACGATTCTTCGGGTAAATAAAGGAAATGCTACAGTAATAATGGACACGTCAAGGTATAATTGCAAACTAGAACAACTTTTATTGGCCAAAAGTACATAAAAAGGCCAAAACAGACCCTACAACTAATACCCTTAAAACAACTAGCAATTTAATAAAGAAATACTCCGAAAAATTAAAAGTTAAAAATTAAAGTTACAGCCTATATACGTCCCACTGCTGGGCACAGGCCTCCCCTCATTTCTGAGAGCGTTTTAGAGTAAGGAAGTGTCCACCGCGCTGCCCCAATGCGTGTTGGCGAACTTCACATGTCTTCGAAATATTTTTTTTCTTATTCCTCAGACATGCAGGTTTCCTCACGATGTTTTCCCTCACCGCCGAGCATGTGGTAAATCAGCACTTAAAATTGTAATTAACAATTTCGTTGGTGCCAGTGGGGATCGAACCCAGGTTACTCGCGTTCTGTGATATTTATAGCGAGCTTTAACCATCTGAGCTACTACGGCTCTTTAAAAATGAAAAATTAAATTTGACGTGAATTCGATAATAACATCACGTGCTACCGAAGCCACCGAAGTTCTATAAAATATACAAACAAAACGCTCTACTACGTTTCATAGTGAGCCAGCACAATTGGTAAAAATACTGTCACTACTAAGAGGACATACCAGAGCACTTACAAAGTCTTATATCAAAAACATTTTGTTTTTGATATAAGACTTTGTAAGTAAAGATATAAGACATAGATCTCGCTGACAATGAAATGATGGTCAGTTTTGATGTTTAGTCACTATTCACATGTCTACCTATTGAAAACTCTATCTCATTTGTAACTAGGAACAACATAACAACATACCTGCAGAATATAAATTATTACGCAAACACTGCCTCACATCTGACTATCCATTGTGGAAGGAAGAGTTCTACAAGCAAGTGGAAGTTATGGCAATGGGCTCACCTGTATCTCCCGTAGTCGGCGACATATTAAAAGAGGACTTAGAGAAGAAAGCCTTTCTTACTGCTCCCATTAAATCCAAGATTTTACAAGCAGTAAGTAGACGATACTTTCACAATTTTACCATCTTACAAAGTAACTGCCTTTTTAAACCACCTCAACCCCATAAACTCTAAAATATAATTCACAATTGAGTTAGAGGCATATAATTCCTTAGCCTTTGTAGATGTTTTAGTCATCCAAAATCCTGTTAACACTATTGGTTACACTGTGTATAGTAAAAATACCCATGACAACTGATATTTATCCGGTAAATTTCAACATCTTCCTTCACATTTAGCTACCGTGGGAAAATTTGGTTTCAGAGAGCACAAGGAATCAGTGACAGAAAACACCTGATCGCCGAACTTCAGCACGTACTCAGTCGTGGGTTCCTATAATTAGTAAAATAAAATTCAAACCCAGGCACACCACTTCAAGACTTTAAGTTACTATAAGCTCATTCTGCGGTTGATTCATGTAAGAAGCGTTATCTTTAATAAATTAATACGTACCAACTTTGTAAAAGCACACTTAACAGCCCTTTTTATATTAAAAACCATTTGTTTTTTTTTCATCAGACAAGCAGATTTCTTCTTGATGTTTTCGATCGCCGAGAAATATTGAATCACCAACATACTGCAAAATCAAACGGAAAAAGTTAGTCTTGTCCCGTAAGAAATAAGTGTTTCCGTACCAGTCGTGGGAAATATACACTATGTATTTAAATAATACTAGTTTTTACGGATTTTGTCACGTATTTTAATTTTTTATCTACCCGACGTTTCTAGCACTTTACATCACACATGATCACTGGGGGTAAAAACTAATATTATTTAATTGTGTTGTGTTCGCGTAAATACAGGAAATCATTATATATATATATATATATATATATATATATATATATATATATATATATATATATATATATATATATATATATATATATATATATATATATATATATATACCTTTTAATTATTTAGTTTACTTCTTGAATTAATGTTTTATGTTGGAAAAATATTTCAGTGGTTTCACTCTGAAACAGTCTTTTATATAGTATTTAAACTGACTAATAAAAACTGTTCTTTAAAAGTTTATTATAAAAAAAAAACGAATATTTCCCAAAGCAAGGACAAGAGAATATCTTAAGTGATTCACTTTTCTTAAGATGCTGCTTCTCGTCTTTAGTAATCTACCCTTTTTACTTATGTAAAATAAATTATTATTTTTCCTATAAAAATATGCTTTGATTCCATTCACAATCAAAACTATTGAATACTACAGTAACAACTTTTGTTATATTGTCTACTAAGGCTGAAATTTATAGTCCGTACTTTGATTTTGCTCAGACTTTGATTTCGAGCTAAGATAACGTCATTATTTATACAGCTAGCTTCGAAGTCATGCTGAATGCGCGCTTAGCAAAGCCTAAATCAAAGAAATCGACGGCTGACGAAAAATGCAGTATATTAACTAAAACCACCGTATTAGTTTTAAGTTTAATAAAGAAGCTGTTACAGTTGCAGAAGCTTATGTAAGTAACTTTATTTTAAGATTCGGTATTCCGAAATGTATAGCTACAGATAGGGGGAATAGAGTTCATGTCTCCGGTTATGGAACAGTTTTGTAAGTTATTAGAAATCGGTAAGTTATCGTCAACTGCATACCACCACCACTCAATCGGTTCTCTTGAGATAACTCATAAACATTTAGGTGCGTTTCTAAGAACTTATTGTACTAATTCAAATTTCTCATGGTCCAATTGGGTTCCATTTTGGTGTTTTAGTTATAATAATTGTGTAAACACTCAAACTAAGTACGCTCCTTTTGAACTTGTTTTTGGTAGACAATGTCGTTTGCCAAATAATTTGAATTATGATGTTGAACCACTTTATAATCCTGATAATTAGTGTTTAGATTTAAAATATAAATTTCAAGTAGCCTTAAGAGATGCCAGAAATAATTTGATAACTTGTAACAAAAAAAGCAAAGATAAATATGATAAATCATGTAATCCTGTATTTTATAATAAGAATGATCTTGTTTTATTTAAAAATGAATGTGCTCGTAAATTAGATTGTGCTTTTGATGACCTTATAAAGTTGTAGAAGATTTAGGAGTAAATGTGAAAATTGATATAAATGGTAAAATTTACATTGATCATAAGAATAGGACTAAGCAATTTAGTAGTTAAGAATATTCTTTTTTTTTCTATTTTTTTTTCTTTGCCCCCAAAGGTGAAGTAACCTATGTACTTGTTGGTGATATTCGATGTATTAGAAAGTAAGCAGTATTAAATAAACACTCGAGTTGAAAAAACGTGTTGATCTTTCATTCTATTATAAATAACATAATTCAATATAATATAAATTCCATGGTTATCTAAAGAGGTGACAGAAGAAAACAAACCGGAAAATGTGCGGCAGCGCCTTCCTAATGGCAGCTAAAAATAAAAGACAAACCGCTGTTGCCCCCCCCCCCTGGATAAAATATGGCGAATGGATTGCCTCAAAGGTGGATCTATGGGGATGCCCATTTTCAACAGAGGACTTTAAATAGGTTGTAATGTAATACGAGTACATATTTTTAGAAGAGGACGGCTCTTTCCAGAATTCCTTAAATTAAGCAAGGCGCGCCGTAAGCTTAGAAATAAATCTATGAAAGCCAATAGGCTAGCAACACTAACATCTCAGAACAAAGGGAGAAAATATTACATAATCGGTCATAATCTTGGTTCAGTTATGACTGACGATCTTAGTTGAGCGATACAAGTCAACGACAACCGAGAAAGTATTATAAGCAAAATGTATAAATTGATGCACTGGCAAAAAATAATCACTCAGGTGGCGAAAGTTATTCTGAAAAAGTTCAAGGGCTAGGAAATGTCCGTCAGCCTACTCCAACGCGTGTTGGTGAATTTCATATCTTTGAAATATTTTTCTACTTCTCTGAAATGCTGGTTTTTATAGTGTTTTTCTTCACTGCCGAGCACGTGGTAAATCAGCACTTCAAATCGCAATTTTTTTTCATTCCTTTCATTTTAATTTATTTGTTGGTGTCGGCGGGGGAATACGAAAATATAAAATAATACGACCAAGTGAATTCATTCTATGTTCAGCAATATTCTTAATTATACTGTCAGTGTCGAAAGTCTGACATTGAAATATTTATGTACTCAAAATTTATTAAATGAAAAAGTGTACCGACCTACGTCATTTGGTTAGACATTTAATTTCCGGGTATTATCCAAGTTGAACTGTTTCTATCAACCCCGACAATCTATGTTATATTTTTAATTCAGAATAAAGTATTAAGATTGGATCCCATAGAACTAATAAGGAATGCGAGATCCTGTGTTTTTGTAGGTAATATATTTACATTTTACAAATTAATTAATTAATTTATTTATTGTAGATTATTAAAAGTCCCAGCCCTCCCCATAGATTAACTCATGAATACCTCGTTAGTCTAGTAGTCGTAAACGAGGTAGCTTATCATGACGTCCCGGAATCGAAACCCGTTTCGGACCAAAATCAGTTACCAGGGTTTTCTGTCAAGAAGTTCTCAATATCATTTCTATTTTAATACCGAAAATAAATTTTAATGCTAGTAATAAAGAATATGAAAATGAAATAAATAATACTATTGTAAATGTTGTTAAATGGATAAAAAACAATAATCTAAGCATAAATCTATCCAAAACTAAATTTATGCAATTCTACAATGTTAAAAGTAAACCGCAATTACTTGATATTAAGTATAATGGTGAAAAAATTACTGCTACTGAATGTACCACATTTTTAGGTATTAGTTTAGACAAACATTGTAATTGGAAAAATCACATAGATAAAGTTTGTTCTAAAATATTTAAATTTAATTTTGCTCTGCGAAGGCTAACTTCAATCTCGTCAAGAAACACTTCTCTTATAGCATATCATGCGTATGTCGCTGCTGTATTAAGATATGGTCTCATATTATGGGGAAACTCGACTGATGTAAACCGTGCTTTTATAGCGCAAAAACGGTGTATACGAGCAATTTGTGATGTCGGGCCACTAGTTTCTTGCAAACCACTGTTCAAAGAATTGGGTGTTCTTACGCTACCATCCATGTACATTTTTGAACTTTCAATATTCGTAAAAAAGTATCCTCAGTTTTTTACTAGATTTAAAGATGCAGTAACATATAGTACCAGATACCCAGATAAAATTATTTTACCTTCATTAAAAACTAGCCTGTACTCAAAAAATTGCTATGTGATGGCTATGCAAGTGTTTAATAAAATCCCAAATGAAATAAGGCAATTAGATTATAATCGATTTAGACGTAATTTATTAAAGTGGCTTTTGAAAAACAGTTTTATTCGGTAAATGAACTGCTAAAAATAAAAGAACGTTGCTATTGACTGTAAAATGCTGTTTCCTATCTGACTGTGTTTTAAACGATTAATATTAAGATTGTAAAATGACGCATGTTTATTTTTACTTAAATTTTTGCATAATATATTGATTGTATAGAATATTATTCTAACCATAAGTTAATTAGTAAATAAGTTTTCATATACCAAAATTGGTGAAATATGTGAATCATTATTATTTTTATAAGAACATCTTTGTACCATATTTCTTGTGAATAAATTTATTTATTTATTTATTTATTTATTTATCAGCCGTCAGACTCAGAAAATTGGCGGTGTTTCACCTCCGTCCTTCAGTCTTCCTTGAGACTGGCTGCCGTGAATGCGGTCGAAATTCGGTCTGGAGTACATTATTAACCCTTCAATCCCCATAAAATTACCATGTCGTCGCATGCGCCTGGCAAATTCCAAGCGGTCGGATGCGACCGCACCCACCCACAGCACTTAAAACCATTAAAACTTATATTCAAATAAATTATAATCAATTTGAAATTTTTCCTATGAATTTTTTTTTGAATTTTTACTTTTTATGAATAGTTTTCACGGGTTAAAGTGCTGTAGGTGGGTGCAGTCATATTTGACCGCTTAAATTTTGACAGAATATCGAAGCGGTCAAATTTGTCTGTTTGATGTTTGAAAGGTTAAGTCATAGAGAATATATCTGTCATAGTAGAAATGTAGCTGCTACTGCTGCCCATCTCCTGTTTCATTTTATTCTGAAACCTGTTACAACACCCACGACAATTATGGTAAGACGTCCGCCTTATCGTAGTAAAAGAAAAGAAAGCTCGATTCTAGCTAAGACGGCACTCGGTCCTTTGCTCACCACCAATTCTTACTCATACGTAACCTATTTTACGTAATTGTCTGGAGGCAGCCATTTAGGTTTGGGCAGAATAATAATATCCTTGAATCTGCAGGCATTTTTCTTACATGAAATTTATATTTAAAAAGTAAAATAGATATATTTTAATATCGTGATGGACATGAACAGTAAAATTACATTTCAGGAAAATCTTTTGAAGTAGAGGAGTTTTTCTTACAAAAAACTTGGCTGAGTATATGCTTAACATAATCTTTGGTTCTGAATTTATAGTTGCATCGGGTTAAGATTAAGATAAGCTTACAAAATAAAAATAATTTAAAAACCAAAAAGACTTCACTTGTATTTCATAAGTAAATTGTTATTATATTTAACTAATTTTAATTTAAAATATGAGAAAGAAACCGAACGTTTGTGACCAAACCTCACAAACTTTCGGTCGCCGCCGGCTGACGCCGTTTAAGCGCTGTCAAAACACTATTTCAAACGTGAAGTTTTTTCTTTTATTGATATTTTGTGCATTTAAAGTTTGTTTTCTTAATATTTTAAATGCATCAGGCATTTAAAAAAAAAACAATAACTTAAAACTAATACGGTGGTTTTAGTTAATATACTGCATTTTTCGTCAGCCGTCGATTTCTTTGATTTAGGCTTTGCTAAGCGCGCATTCAGCATGACTTCGAAGCTAGCTGTATAAATAATGACGTTATCTTAGCTCGAAATCAAAGTCTGAGCAAAATCAAAGTACGGACTATAAATTTCAGCCTTAGTAGACAATATAACAAAAGTTGTTACTGTAGTATTCAATAGTTTTGATTGTGAATGGAATCAAAGCATATTTTTATAGGAAAAATAATAATTTATTTTACATAAGTAAAAAGGGTAGATTACTAAAGACGAGAAGCAGCATCTTAAGAAAAGTGAATCCCTTAAGATATTCTCTTGTCCTTGCTTTGGGAAATATTCGTTTTTTTTTTATAATAAACTTTTAAAGAACAGTTTTTATTAGTCAGTTTAAATACTATATAAAAGACTGTTTCAGAGTGAAACCACTGAAATATTTTTCCAACATAAAACATTAATTCAAGAAGTAAACTAAATAATTAAAAGGTATATATATATATATATATATATATATATATATATATATATATATATATATATATATATATATATATATCTTTTAATTATTTAGTTTACTTCTTGAATTAATGTTTTATGTTGGAAAAATATTTCAGTGGTTTCACTCTGAAACAGTCTTTTATATAGTATTTAAACTGACTAATAAAAACTGTTCTTTAAAAGTTTATTATAAAAAAAAAACGAATATTTCCCAAAGCAAGGACAAGAGAATATCTTAAGGGATTCACTTTTCTTAAGATGCTGCTTCTCGTCTTTAGTAATCTACCCTTTTTACTTATGTAAAATAAATTATTATTTTTCCTATAAAAATATGCTTTGATTCCATTCACAATCAAAACTATTGAATACTACAGTAACAACTTTTGTTATATTGTCTACTAAGGCTGAAATTTATAGTCCGTACTTTGATTTTGCTCAGACTTTGATTTCGAGCTAAGATAACGTCATTATTTATACAGCTAGCTTCGAAGTCATGCTGAATGCGCGCTTAGCAAAGCCTAAATCAAAGAAATCGACGGCTGACGAAAAATGCAGTATATTAACTAAAACCACCGTATTAGTTTTAAGTTATTGTTTTTTTTTTAAATGCCTGATGCATTTAAAATATTAAGAAAACAAACTTTAAATGCACAAAATATCAATAAAAGAAAAAACTTCACGTTTGAAATAGTGTTTTGACAGCGCTTAAACGGCGTCAGCCGGCGGCGACCGAAAGTTTGTGAGGTTTGGTCACAAACGTTCGGTTTCTTTCTCATATTTTAAATTAAAATTAGTTAAATATAATAACAATTTACTTATGAAATACAAGTGAAGTCTTTTTGGTTTTTAAATTATTTTTATTTTGTAAGCTTATCTTAATCTTAACCCGATGCAACTATAAATTCAGAACCAAAGATTATGTTAAGCATATACTCAGCCAAGTTTTTTGTAAGAAAAACTCCTCTACTTCAAAAGATTTTCCTGAAATGTAATTTTACTGTTCATGTCCATCACGATATTAAAATATATCTATTTTACTTTTTAAATATAAATTTCATGTAAGAAAAATGCCTGCAGATTCAAGGATATTATTATTCTGCCCAAACCTAAATGGCTGCCTCCAGACAATTACGTAAAATAGGTTACGTATGAGTAAGAATTGGTGGTGAGCAAAGGACCGAGTGCCGTCTTAGCTAGAATCGAGCTTTCTTTTCTTTTACTACGATAAGGCGGACGTCTTACCATAATTGTCGTGGGTGTTGTAACAGGTTTCAGAATAAAATGAAACAGGAGATGGGCAGCAGTAGCAGCTACATTTCTACTATGACAGATATATTCTCTATGACTTAACCTTTCAAACATCAAACAGACAAATTTGACCGCTTCGATATTCTGTCAAAATTTAAGCGGTCAAATATGACTGCACCCACCTACAGCACTTTAACCCGTGAAAACTATTCATAAAAAGTAAAAATTCAAAAAAAAATTCATAGGAAAAATTTCAAATTGATTATAATTTATTTGAATATAAGTTTTAATGGTTTTAAGTGCTGTGGGTGGGTGCGGTCGCATCCGACCGCTTGGAATTTGCCAGGCGCATGCGACGACATGGTAATTTTATGGGGATTGAAGGGTTAATAATGTACTCCAGACCGAATTTCGACCGCATTCACGGCAGCCAGTCTCAAGGAAGACTGAAGGACGGAGGTGAAACACCGCCAATTTTCTGAGTCTGACGGCTGATAAATAAATAAATAAATAAATAAATAAATTTATTCACAAGAAATATGGTACAAAGATGTTCTTATAAAAATAATAATGATTCACATATTTCACCAATTTTGGTATATGAAAACTTATTTACTAATTAACTTATGGTTAGAATAATATTCTATACAATCAATATATTATGCAAAAATTTAAGTAAAAATAAACATGCGTCATTTTACAATCTTAATATTAATCGTTTAAAACACAGTCAGATAGGAAACAGCATTTTACAGTCAATAGCAACGTTCTTTTATTTTTAGCAGTTCATTTACCGAATAAAACTGTTTTTCAAAAGCCACTTTAATAAATTACGTCTAAATCGATTATAATCTAATTGCCTTATTTCATTTGGGATTTTATTAAACACTTGCATAGCCATCACATAGCAATTTTTTGAGTACAGGCTAGTTTTTAATGAAGGTAAAATAATTTTATCTGGGTATCTGGTACTATATGTTACTGCATCTTTAAATCTAGTAAAAAACTGAGGATACTTTTTTACGAATATTGAAAGTTCAAAAATGTACATGGATGGTAGCGTAAGAACACCCAATTCTTTGAACAGTGGTTTGCAAGAAACTAGTGGCCCGACATCACAAATTGCTCGTATACACCGTTTTTGCGCTATAAAAGCACGGTTTACATCAGTCGAGTTTCCCCATAATATGAGACCATATCTTAATACAGCAGCGACATACGCATGATATGCTATAAGAGAAGTGTTTCTTGACGAGATTGAAGTTAGCCTTCGCAGAGCAAAATTAAATTTAAATATTTTAGAACAAACTTTATCTATGTGATTTTTCCAATTACAATGTTTGTCTAAACTAATACCTAAAAATGTGGTACATTCAGTAGCAGTAATTTTTTCACCATTATACTTAATATCAAGTAATTGCGGTTTACTTTTAACATTGTAGAATTGCATAAATTTAGTTTTGGATAGATTTATGCTTAGATTATTGTTTTTTATCCATTTAACAACATTTACAATAGTATTATTTATTTCATTTTCATATTCTTTATTACTAGCATTAAAATTTATTTTCGGTATTAAAATAGAAATGATATTGAGAACTTCTTGACAGAAAACCCTGGTAACTGATTTTGGTCCGAAACGGGTTTCGATTCCGGGACGTCATGATAAGCTACCTCGTTTACGACTACTAGACTAACGAGGTATTCATGAGTTAATCTATGGGGAGGGCTGGGACTTTTAATAATCTACAATAAATAAATTAATTAATTAATTTGTAAAATGTAAATATATTACCTACAAAAACACAGGATCTCGCATTCCTTATTAGTTCTATGGGATCCAATCTTAATACTTTATTCTGAATTAAAAATATAACATAGATTGTCGGGGTTGATAGAAACAGTTCAACTTGGATAATACCCGGAAATTAAATGTCTAACCAAATGACGTAGGTCGGTACACTTTTTCATTTAATAAATTTTGAGTACATAAATATTTCAATGTCAGACTTTCGACACTGACAGTATAATTAAGAATATTGCTGAACATAGAATGAATTCACTTGGTCGTATTATTTTATATTTTCGTATTCCCCCGCCGACACCAACAAATAAATTAAAATGAAAGGAATGAAAAAAAATTGCGATTTGAAGTGCTGATTTACCACGTGCTCGGCAGTGAAGAAAAACACTATAAAAACCAGCATTTCAGAGAAGTAGAAAAATATTTCAAAGATATGAAATTCACCAACACGCGTTGGAGTAGGCTGACGGACATTTCCTAGCCCTTGAACTTTTTCAGAATAACTTTCGCCACCTGAGTGATTATTTTTTGCCAGTGCATCAATTTATACATTTTGCTTATAATACGTTCTCCGTTGTCGTTGACTTGTATCGCTCAACTAAGATCGTCAGTCATAACTGAACCAAGATTATGACCGATTATGTAATATTTTCTCCCTTTGTTCTGAGATGTTAGTGTTGCTAGCCTATTGGCTTTCATAGATTTATTTCTAAGCTTACGGCGCGCCTTGCTTAATTTAAGGAATTCTGGAAAGAGCCGTCCTCTTCTAAAAATATGTACTCGTATTACATTACAACCTATTTAAAGTCCTCTGTTGAAAATGGGCATCCCCATAGATCCACCTTTGAGGCAATCCATTCGCCATATTTTATCCAGGGGGGGGGGGCAACAGCGGTTTGTCTTTTATTTTTAGCTGCCATTAGGAAGGCGCTGCCGCACATTTTCCGGTTTGTTTTCTTCTGTCACCTCTTTAGATAACCATGGAATTTATATTATATTGAATTATGTTATTTATAATAGAATGAAAGATCAACACGTTTTTTCAACTCGAGTGTTTATTTAATACTGCTTACTTTCTAATACATCGAATATCACCTACAAGTACATAGGTTACTTCACCTTTGGGGGCAAAGAAAAAAAAATAGAAAAAAAAAGAATACTCTTAACTACTAAATTGCTTAGTCCTATTCTTATGATCAATGTAAATTTTACCATTTATATCAATTTTCACATTTACTCCTAAATCTTCTACAACTTTATAAGGTCATCAAAAGCACAATCTAATTTACGAGCACATTCATTTTTAAATAAAACAAGATCATTCTTATTATAAAATACAGGATTACATGATTTATCATATTTATCTTTGCTTTTTTTGTTACAAGTTATCAAATTATTTCTGGCATCTCTTAAGGCTACTTGAAATTTATATTTTAAATCTAAACACTAATTATCAGGATTATAAAGTGGTTCAACATCATAATTCAAATTATTTGGCAAACGACATTGTCTACCAAAAACAAGTTCAAAAGGAGCGTACTTAGTTTGAGTGTTTACACAATTATTATAACTAAAACACCAAAATGGAACCCAATTGGACCATGAGAAATTTGAATTAGTACAATAAGTTCTTAGAAACGCACCTAAATGTTTATGAGTTATCTCAAGAGAACCGATTGAGTGGTGGTGGTATGCAGTTGACGATAACTTACCGATTTCTAATAACTTACAAAACTGTTCCATAACCGGAGACATGAACTCTATTCCCCCTATCTGTAGCTATACATTTCGGAATACCGAATCTTAAAATAAAGTTACTTACATAAGCTTCTGCAACTGTAACAGCTTCTTTATTAGGATGGATACGCCTCTATATATTTTGTTAACTCGCATTGGAGAGTTAAAATATAACAATTTCCATTCTCATCCTTATCCGATGGTCCAACTAAATCGAAGAAATCTTTTTCGAACGTAGTCGACGCAGTGGAGGTTAAAGTCATAGGTTGTTTGGTATATTTACCTTGTTTCATTTTCTGACATAATGCGCATTTACTTAAATATTTACGGATATCCGAATCTAGTCCTGGCCAATAGTATTTTCTCCTAATATTATTCGTCATTCTAGTTATTCCAGCATGTCCACTAGTGGGTAATAAATGAAAGTCATTTAAAATAAATTGTTTCTCGTTTTCATCATAAATTCTCTCTATTCCTTTCAGTACACATATTCGGGGTCCAGACCATTCACTTAACGATTTAACTTCACTACATATTCCTTTTATAAACTCAGTATTCTTTCCATCTTTTACTATGCATAATTCTTTTCTTTTTATTTTTTGGCAAAACTCTTTAAGTTTAATTGCAAATTCGGCTCGCGAGAAATGCAACTTAAAACCTAAATTAATACACAATAACATTTTATTTGGTACATACATAAAACATTCTTCTTCTATCACTTTATTATTTCCTTTCTTAAATTTTCCTATTAATTCCCAGTCAGTCAACCTCAATTCTACGGAATCACATGGCTGTCTTAATAGTTCCACGATGCGTGGTTGATCAGGCCACTCATCAGGGTACTTATTAAGCGCAGTCTGTTCTACCGTACAATTCTGCTCCAACATTTTCTTTTGTTGTCTCGTTACAACCTCCTCATTTATACATTTCAGCTCACTTTATGTTATACACACTCTGGATAATGCATCTGCGATTACATTATTCTTACCCTTCACATACACAATCTTAAAATCGTACTCTTCAAGAATTTAACGTTATTTAATTAACCTCCTAAATGGATCCTTCATTCCAAATAAATAAATCAAAGGTTTGTGGTCGGTCATGATAGTAAAAGTTCTGCCAAATAAATAGGGTCTAAAATATTTAACTGCCCACACTATTGCTGTTAATTCTTTTTCTATTACGGGATAGTTCTTTTCAGCTTTATTTAATGGTCTACTAGCATAAGCTATAGGTTTTCTAATTTTATTACATAGCACAGCTCCTACAGCCAACTCTGAGGCGTCTGTTTGCAGTACAAATTCATTAGATTCACCAAAGTCTTAGGGTATTATAATATTGGTGGAGAAATTAAAGCATTTTTTAAGAAATTAAATGCATTTTGGCAATCTGAATTCCAAATGAAAGGTACATCTCTTTTAAGTAAATTATTTAAAGGCATTGTTATGGTAGCAAATGAAGGTACAAATTTTCTATAGTAATTGCAAAAAGCAACAAAGCGTCTTACTTCATTGGCATTCCGAGGAACTGGAAACTTATCTAGAACTTTAGTTTTTTCTGGGTCAGGTGCTATACCATCAGCGGTAACTACATGACCAAGATATAAAATTTTCTTTTTTTTTAATTGACACTTAGCGGGATTTAGTTTAAAATTTACCTTCCTCAATCTTTCAAAAACGTCTATCGAATTTTGGTTATGAGTAGCTAAAGACCTTCCAAATGTAATAAGGTCATCTAAATAAATGAAACACTTCTCAAACGCTAATATTGTCGTTGCTATTGACATAACCCTACTGAAGCCACTACAGGAAGTTTTAAGAACCATCGGTAAACGTTTTAATTGGTAATGTCCTGTACTAGTTGAAAAAGCTGTGTGTTTTCTGCTTTCAGGTGCTAATTTTACTTGGTAGTATCCTTGTTGTAAATCTACATGAGTAAAGTAAATTGAACCAGATAGTGAGTCTAAGATGTCTGTTATGTTGGGTAACGGAAATTTATCGTCTACAATTTTTTCATTTAATTTACGGAAATCGATTACTAAGCGCCATTTCTGTGAGCTTTCGGATTTTTAGGTACTAATAGTATAGGACTTGACCATTCGCTAGAAGATTCCTCGATAATGTCGTCATCAAGCATATTTGTTATTTGTTTATTTACTTCACTTTTTAATGCATGTGGTTATTTTGTATATATTGGATTAGTTTTTTCTTAATGCAATAGTATGTTCGCAAATATTAGTAGTTTCTAATTTGTCACCTGGTAAGAAGAAAATTTTAGAATATTTAGAACAAATGGTTTCAATAGATTCTTTTTCTTCATTGTTTAAATGATTAAGTTCTAATAAAGGTAACAAAGATTTAGCCCTATTGGTGCTACATTTACATCGACCAAATTTAAAAATGTTATACTCTCTCAAAGGGACCACATCTAAAGTAAAATTGTTTAATCTTATTTCCTCATATCTTGTATTTAAAATCTTAATTGGAATGCGTTTATTTTTCGGTTGAACAATAGTTTCTGCCAAAATTACATCGTTTTCTATCTCTCTCGCGCGCACAAAACAATCCTCTTCCACTTCCTTATTCAAATACACATAATGTATAGACTCACTGCGAGGTGCGAGTACTAACGAGTTGCTATAATCAGGTTTATCGAAAATCGGTAAAATTCAATGCTTACCATCAATTTGCAGCGTCAGTAAACTATTTTCTAAATCTATTTTAGCCTTATATCTAGTCATAAAATGTAATCCTAATATTCCATCAACGGCGATAGGTAAATTCTTGAAACTATAAAACTTGCTCGTAAATTTATCATAATTAGAACTGTAAATGTTTAAAATAACATAACTCGAAGCTTCGATTTTTACTCCGATTCCATTTATTATTAAATTATTGTAAAATATTTCACTCAACTTAGGAATTTGTTCTTCCTTAATTACCGAAATAGATGCACCGGTATCTACCAGTAGTATAATCTTCCTATTCTTAACATAAAAGTTTACGAATTTAGTGTTACCTCTACAAGCAAAAACTAAGTTGTTAAGTCCTAAAAAACTGGTTACTCTCTCTCTCTCTCTCATCAGCTGGGTATTCTACGTTATCAGCAGTTCGTACTGGCCTATCATTTTGTAACGCTAATATTCTATTGTTAAAATTACCTTTCTTGTTGTTGTATCCCCTTCTGTTGTTGTAGAACATGTTTTGTCCTCTACCTCGCGACGTATACTAGAATCTATTACCTTGATATCTATTAAAATTGTTATTATTATTTTGGAAGTTAGTACCTCTGTTGTTGTAATTGCTGTGGTAATTTGTCTAGAACCCTCGACTTCTGGTTTGGAATATAAAAGAATAATTATTGTATCTACCTCGACCACTAGGAAAAGATGAAATTTTTATTACCTCTGTCTGAGTAGATGACGATGGAGTGGATTCATCCTTGGCCTTGGCTTGGCAATTTATAGGGGAGATAGGGCGCGGCAGCGCACAGTTTACATTAGCTCCGATATAAAAGTAATTAAAAAGTGCAATTAGTGAATTGTATATAACAATCAGTGATTTAAAATTAAAAGTATAACAACAAATATATAGTGAATATAAGAACCTAGTGATAAAGTGCATTAATTTGTAAAAATTTTGAAAACAATATATGCAACGGTTTTGTATGTTTACTCAGTCAATATAAATTAAAACTCAAAAAGTGAAGTAAAGTTATAATAAGAATAAAAAATTATAGAAAAGTTTCGTTACATAATATATCTTAGATGAATTTAAAATATTATGAAAAAATAATAACCTCAAAATACCACAAAGTACACGTTTATATTATATTTAAAAAAAGACAGCCATCTACCGGGAAGGCACGAAAATTATGCTTAAGTGTTAGTGAGTAAATAGTGCAGAAAAGAGCGACATCTTGTGCCAAAATTATCAAAACTAACTATCAGCAAATCTATAAGATATATTAATTGCATCAATAGACGGAGCTTTACTTAATTTTACATTTAAATAATGGAAGAGCTAACTTCAATACTAAAAAAAATTCAAGATGAAATGAAATTTCAAAAAAAAATGAACAAAAGGATATGAAAGAAAGCATCACTAAAACAATAAACGATAACATAAATGAAAAATTCACAAATTTAGAAAGCTGTTATGTCTCTATGGAAAAAAAATCAAGAACAAGACACCCGCATAGAAATGATAGACAGAAACCTAAGAAAAAGAAACATCATCTTGTTTGGAGTACAAGAAACTGAATACAATTATCACGACTTAGAAACAATTATTTTAAAAATATTTCATGATAACATGCAAGTCTCATGCGAAAAATCAGATTTGGAATATTTTAGAAGAATTGGTAAAAAAGGAGAAAAGTCAAGACCCATAGTTATAACCCTCACAACTATGAGTAAAAAAATCGAATTATTTAAAAATCGTCGGAATCTTGAAAAGACTTTAATTTATATTAAAGAAGATTTTACTCCAAAAACATTAAAAACTAGAAAACTTCTAATCCCAGAACTCAAACGAAAGATTGAACAAGGAGAAAGAGCTATATTAAAATATGACAAAATTGTCGTTTTGAAAAAGAAACGACAACAGACAAACATCACATATCAACCCAATAACAAAAGAAATTTGTCCACATCTCCGTAAGAGCAAACTCCATTAGAAGATACAAATAAATCCACTAAACAAATACCAAAGTGAAACAAGGTAAATATGAATCAATACATTAAGAAATCATCAAGAGATAACGCTTCCATGTCACATAATAAAAATAACTGTGAATAGCAATTTGCGACGACCTCTCTACAAAATCCAATACGGCTTGTCACCGCGGAAAAATACGACTACAACCGTCCAGAGCAAAAAATATATGTATGTAATGATTTCTTATATTTACGCGAACACTACACATTGAAATAATACTCGTATTTACGGAATTTATCGCGTATATTTAACTTTTTAATACCCGACGTTTCGAGAGCTTTACAGCACCCATGGTCACGGGAAGGACTGAGATGTTTAACGTCCAGATGTCATAGTTAACCGCGGTTACCATAGATTAGAATTTAACTTTTGTTCCGATCTACACAGTATGAACTTATGGTATCATGAAGCCTTGCAGTTGTATGCCTGGGTTGGGATCTAATTTTATTTATTATAGGATCCCAAGCAGATGGTAGCACCCAGCCATCTTCTCTATTGAAATTAGGGTGTTTTTTGATTTCAATAGCCTCGCGAATCATCCTTGGAAGGAATCGGTGTTCTTTAGCGAGGATTTGTGGTCTGTCAAATCTGATGTAGTGACGGGGGCGATCCTGTACATGTTCACAGACTGCAGACTTCCCGGAGCGTCGATTCTTCACATCAGCTATATGTTCTTTGACGCGGGTTTTAATTGATCTTTTAGTTTGTCCTATGTAGGAGAGACCACATTCACAATCAAGCTTGTACACTCCTGCATCTTGCAGAGGGACGTTACACTTGACTGATGGTAAAAACTGACCAATCTTCTTCGGCGGCTTGAAGTATGTTTTGATAGAAGCGCGCTTCAAGATGTAGCCAATCTTGTCAGTGACTCCTCTAACATATGGCAGTACAGCAGGTACACGCTCGACTGTGGCCGGCTTCACTCGTTCTCTGTGACGTAGGCGCGGGACCCGAAGCTTGTTGTCATGCAAAACTTGCTTGACGTGTTGGAGCTCAGCAGCCAGGTGTTTACTGTCACAGATCCCTCGTGCTCTCTGAAACAAAGATTTACCCACGGTAGCTAACTGTGAAGGATGGTGGTGAGAATCACCGTTTAAATATCTATCTGTATGGGTTTTCTATACACAGTATGGCTCAAGGTGTTATCAGGATTCCGAATTACTAACACTAATCTATGGTAACCGCGGTTAACTATGACATCTGGACGTTAAACATCTCAGTCCTTCCCGTGACCATGGGTGCTGTAAAGCTCTCGAAACGTCGGGTATTAAAAAGTTAAATATACGCGATAAATTCCGTAAAAACGAGTATTATTTCAATATATGTATGTACCTATAACGGAAGGTCATTATTATCAGACGAAAGAATGTTAGAATTTAAAGAGGCAATCAATCACTTTAAATACGATATCATCGGGTTAGCAGAGATTAGAAGATCGGGAACAATAATAACAGAAGACCTTGAATATATCTTCTGCTATACAGGAGAGAACACTGGGCAACATGGAGTAGGCTTCCTAGTAAAAAAGAAGTTTGAAACAAATATAGAGAGTTTTATTGGTATTTCAGATAGAGTATGCTTGCTCAACTTGAAATTTGGTTATTTGAAAATTTCTCTTATTCAAATATATGCTCCAACTGGAGAAGCAAAACAAGAAATAGTCAAAAACTTCTATAGACAAGTAAACGATGCATGTCAGCTAACAAATAAATTCGTTATTGTATGGGCGATTTCAATTCAAAAATAGGCTCTACTTACGAGATAGAGAAACTAATCACAGGAAAATTCGGTTATGGAAAAAGAAATAGTAGAGGTCAACAATTAATCGAATTCGCGTACCAAAACAAACTCACAATAATTAACACAATATTTAAGAAAAATTTAAAAACAAAATGGACCTGGATATCTCCTGACAAGAAGACAAAAAACGAGATCGATTATATTCTCTCAAATGCCCCCAAACATTTTATAAATATAGAAATCATTAGTAACCTCAATTATCCAAGTGACCACAGGATGGTAAGTAGCACAATAAAAATAGCAAAAATAAAATCTAGCAGGGCAAGGTACTGCAATACAAGTAGCTTATTAACATCACAAAAAGAAAATGACAAATATGTAGAGAATCTGAAAAAATTAAATTTACTCAACCAAGAAAATGAAAGCCTGGATAATTACTACAATAAATTAGAGAACAACATAAAAAGTTGTTTGGCAAAATCAAAAATTAAAATGAATACACGGCAAAAAGATGTGTTGAGAGAAGAAACAAAGTTCACTTCATTAGAATATGTTGATGAATATGTGTATCTCGGTAAATTAATATCATTAAAAAGAACGAGACACGTTGACGAAATCCAAAGGAGAATAATATCAAGTTGGGGTAAATTCTGGACAAGGAGATTCTAAAATCGACTCTACCTGTAATTCTCAAAAAGAAGATAATAGATTATTGTATACTGCCCTGCCTTACTTATGGATGTCAAACATGGATATTTAACAAACACAACAGTGACGAGATCGCAAAATGTCAAAGACGAATGGAAAGGACAATTCTTAACATAAAATTGAAAGACAGAGTAAGGAACTCGGAATTAAGGAACGAAACAGAAGTAATAGACGTTCTTCAATACGGTCAAAGGTTGAAATGGCGATGGGCAGGACATTTAGCACGCATTTTAGACCAAAGATGGACTAAATCGGTGACAGAGTGGCAAGGACCAGCTGGAACACGTGCAAAAGGCAGGCCAAAAGAGAGATGGGTCGACGAGGTGATGGCTACAGCTGGGAAAAACTGGATGAACAAGGCACAGGACAGACAAGTATGGGCAGCTCTGGAGGAGGCCTTTACCCGAAGAGGGGTCTTCAAATAACAGGTATAATAAGTTAAAATTGTAAATATACTTAAAATAATAAATAAGTACTAAAAATAGTTACGAATCTATTTAAAAAATTTATAATATCTATATTGTAAGAAAATATTATTTAAAAGAAAATACTAAAAATATACAAAAAAATATAAATCTGTGAAACTAAAATGTCAAAATTGTTTTATATAAAAATTAAATTATCTAAATAAAAGCAAATTAAATGCAAAATGAAATTTCCAATTGAATGAAATTCTATTATAATAATTCATGTACTTAAAGTTATTAAATTGATTTTTGTAACGAATTTATTCAGTGTAATGAAATTTGCCGTGTAGTGGCGGTTAAGAATATCCACTACCCCATATCTTCCCGTGGGTGTCGTAAAAGGCGACAGAGGGAAACAGGCAGGAGATGGGCAGCAGCATCTTCTTGATAACAGCAACTGTACGACAAAAAAAACTGCGGTTGCCAACCCGCTCGCCAAGCGTGGCAACTATGGCAATATACCCCCCATGAAGAATTACATAAATAGACGGCCCCCAGTCCCCGGCGGCCCCGCTATTCCTGGCTACGGTGGCGACCATGGTAACGGCGGGGCAGGGGGTGCTAAGAATCTCCGGTGGAGGTTCGGTTGCCACCTACGACGACTCGACCTGACAACATTTAACGCACGCACACTGAGGACTGACGAAAAGATCCTGGAGCTGGAAGAAGAGATAGACAAGTTGCGCTGGAGTATTATAGGATTATCCGAGGTCCGAAGAGAGGGGGAGGACACGGTGATTCTCGAATCCGGCAACTTGTTCTATCACCGGGAGGGCGACCATCTATCCCAAGTAGGTGTCAGATTTATCGTCCACAAGTCTCTCGTCAACAACGTTGTAATGATTGGGAGTGTGTCGACGAGGGTCGCGTACCTGATACTCAGAATCACCAAACGGTATTCGCTGAAGGTCATACAGGTTTACGCACCAACCTCGGCACATCCCGATGAGGAGGTGGAGGAAATGTATGAGGATATTTCAAAAGCCATGCATTCCTCCAAAACCCACTACACGGTGTTGATGGGAGACTTCAACGCAAAACTAGGCACAAGAGAAAGCGGTAAACTGAAGCTAGGGAAATTTGGAGTAGGGCAACGGAACCAAAGGGGCCAGCAGCTGGCCGACTTTATGGAGAAAGAGGGACTCTTTATCATGAACTCTTTCTTCCAGAAGCGGCCCCACAGGAAGTGGACCTGGTCGAGCCCCGACGGTTCGACAAAAAATGAGATTGACTTCATTATGAAGACCAGACGCCAACTGTTCAGTGATGTCTCAGTGATCGCAAGGGTGAAAACTGGCAGCGATTACCGAATGGTTAGAGGCACACTGAACCTAAACGTTAAGTTGGAGAGGTCTCGTCTAATGAAGTCAACGCTCCGTCCCCCTCGTGCTCTAATCCAGAATCCCGAAAACTTTCAGCTCGAGTTACACAACCGCTTTCAGTGCCTACAAGATTGCAATGCAGTGGACGATATGAATGACAAGCTCGTGGAAACTGTCCATGCGGTCGGAGCTAAGTTCTGCAAGACCCGCCGCAGAAGAACACAAAAACTCTCCGATCACACTCTTAATCTCATGGCTGTTAGACGGGAGATGAGGCTGCAATCGTCAACAGACTTGACAGCATACAGGCAACTGAACAGACAGATCTCCAAATGCATGCGGCGAGACTTACGCAACTTTAATACTGCTCGTATTAAAGAAGCGATCGAGCGGAACCAGGGCTCCAAAGTCTTTGCCAGAGATCTGTCTGCCAGAAAGAGCCAACTGTCAAAGTCGAAGACTGAGTGTGGCAGCATCGTTTCCAGGACACCTGAGATTTTGAGTGAGATTGAGAGGTTCTATAGGCAGCTGTACACATCATCGTTGGAGCCACACGCAAGTGTGAGTAACAATCCAAGAGCAAGTCTTAACCGACATTATTCCGATGATATCCCGGACGTCAGTCTAAGCGAGATTAGAATGGCTCTCCGCTTTAAAAACGGCAGGGCCCCAGGCGAGGATGAAATCACAGCGGAGCTTCTGAAAGCGGGTGGAACACCGTTACTTGAAGTCCTTCGGAAGCTCTTCAATTCCGTCCTCCATGGTGGCGCTACTCCGGTGGCGTGGAGCAGAATTGTTGTAGTCTTGTTCTTTAAGAAAGGCGACAACGCTCTCTTGAATAACTACAGACCGATTTCCCTTCTCAGCCGCGTACTAGATTGTACAAACAGTACGTGTTGCCAGTGATGACTTACGGATCTGAGACGTGGTCCTTTACTGCTGGGCGTATGAGGACGCTCAAGGTCGCTCAGCGAGCTATGGAGAGGGCTATGCTCGGAGTTTTTCTGCTTGATAGACTCAGAAATGAGGATATCCGCGGTAAAACCAGAGTGACCGACATAGCCCAACGGATTAGTAAGCTGAAGTGGCTATGGGCTGGCCATATAGCTCGAAAAACCGATAACCGATGGGAAAGAAAAGTTCTCGAGTGGCAGCCTCGTACCGGTAGGCGTAGTGTAGGGCGACCCATCACTAGATGGAGTGACGACCTGGTAGGAGATGCAGGAAGTCGATGGATGCAGGTGGCTCAGGACGGTGCTTTGTGGCGATACTTTGGGGAGGCCTACGTTCAGCAGTGGACTTGTGAAGGGCTGTAATGATGATGATGATAATATATATATGTGCAACATGTAACAAAAATCCTGTGGTTCCCGTTAAATGCGTTATCAGAATCGGTATCCAAGCATATAGAAATAAATTTTTTCGAAAAAAAAAACACATTTAAAAAATTAATTTTAATGAAAAAAAATTATTTACAAATTGTATGTGGTTTTAATATCTCTATTAAATATTAGCCAAGTATTGGCCAAGGAGTAAGAGGATTGTCAAAGACCCCGCATTACTAACTAATACTCGTGTGAGTTAGAGGAAATAAAACCACATGCAATTTGCAAACTCATTTTTTTCTATAATATTATCTTTTTTAAATGTGTTTTTTGAAAAAAAAATTGTATACGCTTGGATACTGATTCCAATAACGCAGTTAACAGGAACCACAGGGTTTTATTTATACCGATTGTTATTGAGTAATTTATATTATAAAGTCACCTTTCTCTTAATAAGATGTCAGAGAAACAGGCTTCAAGTTATAATATTTTATATACTATGATTATCTCTCAAAGCGTGATTATCATATTATGAGGTTTTGAGTTCCTAAGTTAAATTATTTAGTAGCCACTTAAGTCTGAAATTAATTAGATCAGGTTCTGTAAGTATCATGGACCTAACATTTTGAGAAACAAAGTATGAACGAAAAGCTAGGTGCGCGTGAATGTGTACGTGTTCGTATACACAGACTTGACTTTAAAAATGTTATGTATGGAAAATATGGTTTTGAAAAATAAGGTAAAGTAACAACCTTTACACGTCTCACAACCACGCACAGGCCACCTCATATTAATGAGAAGCTTTTACGGCAAGGAAGAATCACGCAGGCTAAATAAGTGCTGACATATTCCGTAATATGTTCTCAAAATATAAATAAAACAATACAAGTTCGGATATCTTCCAATTGTCTACTAGGTGGTAAGACTCCTTTCCTGTTTGGCAGTCCTTCCGTCTCTTAACTACATCTGTCGCTATATAACACTGCGAAGTTACGGTCTAAAGTAAAAGACTGAGGAGCTCATGGAAATCAGTAACAACGTATTGTGACGGCTCAATATTATTATTAATAATTAAATTCAATATAAAGGGGCGTCAAAAATAGTTTTAAAACATATATGTTAAGCAATTAAGTTAAATTAATAAACATAAAGTTAATATATTTCAGACATTATCCCAATAACATAGCAAATTAAAGGCAAAATTATTGTTTCTTGTAATAAGTAAATTTATTATAAAAACTTGTAAAAATATTTAAAATAAGATAAATAATAGAAATACAAGTCAACAAATATTATAAAATTAAGTTAAATAACATTTATAAGATAATTAGAAAATTTGTTAAAAATTGTTAAAGTCATGGGAGGTGTTCGTGTATAAAAGAAATTTTTCGAAGTTGTGGAAGGAGTTCACGTATAGATGAATTTTTCTAAGTTGTTGAAGGAGTTCATGTATTAAGGAAAATTTTCCTAAGTTATGGAAGGTGTTCACGTATAGATGTCTTGTATGGATGAGGTGCCGGAGATACATACCTGCAGTTGTACATATATATGGGGTGGTCGGGAGCCCGACTGCCTGAAGTACTGTAGCACAATGACTAGTCCTATATTAGGGACTTATGATATTAAACTCAATGATACAAAAGCAATACTATAGAAGGTCTCCATGATGAATTTGCATTACAATAGTAGGGTCGTGGGTTCGAACCCTATATATGAATGACTTATGAAAGTAAGGTCTATGATTCAAAAGCAATACTATAGAAGGTCTCTGTGATTAATATGCATTACAATAGTAGGGTCGTGGGTTCGAACCCTATATATGAATGACTTATGAAAGTAAGGTCTATGATTCAAAAGCAATACTATAGAAGGTCTCTGTGATTAATATGCATTACAATAGTAGGGTCGTGGGTTCGAATCCTATATATGAATGACTTATGAAAGTAAGGTCTATGATTCAAAAGCAATACTATAGAAGGTCTCTATGATTAATATGCATTACAATAGTAGGGTCATGGGTTCGAATCCTATATATACATGACTTATGAAAGTAAGGTCTATGATACGTTAGTGATATTTTTTATATAACAACAATACTAACTTTGTTGCCAAAGTCGATAGGAGTCATGTGGGTGTGTTGTGAGGGTGCGCCGCCCGTATGATAGTTGCATTGATGCTTACTGCTACATGCAGTATTGCGTCTTGTGATGGATCTGCGGGTGTGCTGCGCCTGATTCGACGCTCTCTTGTGGTTCTGGTCGATGGAGGTATACAATTAACATCTTAGTGTCGGTGGTAAGCGGGTTTGTTGTAGCAATACGGCTTTCCCGTGGACATCGCACACCCATACCGTTTGTGGGCGGCGTAGTAGCGCATAGCGAAGCGTCTTCTATATTTCGGATTGGGATGATGAGTGTGTTTGGTAGCACTTTTAAGTGTAACGGGCATACTCAACTTCATGTCTTAGTGCATTAGCGCTATGATACGTGGAGTTTTGTTCATTGACGTCTTAGTAGCGTGCTACTATGATACGTTAGTGATATTTTTTATATAACAACAATACAAACTTTGTTGCCAAAGTCGATAGGAGTCATGTGGGTGTGTTGTAAGGGTGCGCCGCCCGTATGATAGTTGCATTGATGCTTACTGCTACATGCGGTATTGCGTCTTGTGATGGATCTGGGGGTGTGCTGCGCCTGATTCGACGCATTCCTGTTGTTCTGGTCGATGGAGGTATACAATTAACATCTTAGTGTCGGTGGTAAGCGGGTTTGTTGTAGCAATACGGCTTTCCCGTGGACATCGCACACCCATACCGTTTGTGGGCGGCGTAGTAGCGCATAGCGAAGCGTCGTCTATATTTCGGATTGGGATGATGAGTGTGTTTGGTAGCACTTTTAAGTGTAACGGGCATACTCAACTTCATGTCTTAGTGCATTAGCGCTATGATACGTGGAGTTTTGTTCATTGACGTCTTAGTAGCGTGCTACTATGATACGTTAGTGATATTTTTTATATAACAACAATACTAACTTTGTTGCCAAAGTCGATAGGAGTCATGTGGGTGTGTTGTGAGGGTGCGCCGCCCGTATGATAGTTGCATTGATGCTTACTGCTACATGCGGTATTGCGTCTTGTGATGGATCTGCGGGTGTGCTGCGCCTGATTCGACGCATTCCTGTTGTTCTGGTCGATGGAGGTATACAATTAACATCTTAGTGTCGGTGGTAAGCGGGTTTGTTGTAGCAATACGGCTTTCCCGTGGACATCGCACACCCATACCGTTTGTGGGCGGCGTCGTAGCGCATAGCGATGCGTCGTCTATCTTTCGGATGGGGATGTTGAGTGTGTTTGGTAGCACTTTTAAGTGTAACAGGCATACTCAGCTTCATGTCTTAGTGCATTAGCGCTATGATACGTGGATGTTTGTTCATTGGCGTCTTAGTAGCGTGCTACTATGATACGTTGGTGATATTTTTAATATAACAACAATACCAACTTTGTTACCAAAGTCGATAGGGATCATGTTGGGTGTGTTGTGAGGGGGCGCCATCCGTATGATAGTTGCATTGATGCTTACTGCTACTGGCGGTATTGCGTCTTGTGATGGATCTACGGGTGTGCTGCGCCTGATTCGACGCTCTCTGTGGTTCTGGTCGATGGAGGTATACGGGTGGTGATGTCTGCTGGGATGTATGGGGGACCTTGGAATGGTGTAAGCCCGACGATAGTCGTATTGATGCTTGTTGCGTTCTGCAGCATTACTTCTCTGCGATGGTTGTTTGGTGGGACGCTATTCTCAATGGCGCTCTCTGCGTCTTGGTTTGACTCACACCTAAGTAGCTTTGCCCAAGTCGGGTCCCTTCATTGCGGGGCTGCAGACTGTCTGCCCTCCACGATGTTTTATATAACAACATAATATTATCTCTCTGTAACTTTCCCACCTTTGAATGATTGAAGGCAACTTGTTGGTGGGTGAGACAAACATGATCGAAAATGCATTTACTCAACGTCAGTGACACAAATCCTTTCTGATGGCGAATTATTACTCTTATCTTATAACTGCCTTTTGGCTATATCTGCCGTTGTATTGGTTGGTGGAGCAAATGTGTCGACCTCATGCGGGTGGTAGCTGGCGGGAGGATCTGAGGAGACTCTCAAGGCTGCGGCCGAAAGCTGCACAACGTGGGACCCCATTCCCTTGAGGTGAGCAGTAGTCTCATGACACGCTCTGCGGCTAGTAGCCGTGCTGATCATGCAATTGGTGGTGATGCCATACACTTACATCACGTCTGCAGGAGCGGCGGTCTGGCAGGTGGTGGCGCTCACGGAGGGTTTACAGCCAGTGTGCCTATTTGCCTAAACCGTGTGACGTACATTCACTGTGGCTGGATTCGTTCGTATTCTGTATGGCGTTTACACGCATTGACATGCGCGACTTCGGTCGATGTTTGTGCTTACGCACTAACAAGGGGCCAAGCCTCTTTTACTGGTTCGCCAGTTATTTTGCTGTGGACTACGGTCCAGTTCCCGAATTAGCGTTCCCTTCGGGGGGAGTGCATCAAAATGGTTGGCGCTCACCGTGCACGGCGTGTGTGGGGCCGTGTACCTCCCCTACATTTTTTTTAAAGTAAATGTAGGAGAGCGAAGCCCTTGTATCGGGTATTTTGTATAAATATATTGTGAGCCTTTTCCAAGCGGGAAGGGATAAATAATAATAAATAAATAATGTAAACCTGATACAAGTGGAATACGGACGTTTTGTGTTCGTAACCTTTTTCGAGCCCTGTCTTCGTGAACGGGGTTCACTTAGCTTATAAGGCACTACCAACAGCTTTCAATTGCCCTAGTGAATATTCTTTCTTCCAAAAGACACGTAAAAGAACTAAGTTACTAAACAAACACAACGTAAATAAGGGTCCTAACTAAGACGATCACGCCAAATTATTAAAAACGGCCTATTAATAAACCTTTTTGAAAGATCACTTAGAAAGATCAAAACATATTTTATTAATCCCGGTCACATATATAATGTTATTGAAAAGGGGATATTTTTAATATTATAAAATTTTTATTTTATATCCAATAGAGGGGGGGGGGATCGTTACAATTTGGTGCCGTGACCAGGATTTATTTTAAAGAAGGTCGTCTATTTAAGAATTATTAAGTAGGCATTATGCCTACAATTTGTTGTCCGTGAAATGGAGAGGTGTCTTGGAGGATGGTGTTTGCTGGGGGTGGTTGAGAGTCTGGGGGTGGGGCTTTAATATTAATATAATTTTTGTTTGTTATAGATGGTGTGTGCATAGTTAACTAAGATAAAATAAACTAAAAAGTGAAATAAGTGAAAGGTACTCAGTAACATTTGTATAAGTGAAAGACATAACAGTGCTAAAAACTGGAAAAATATAAAAATGGCTAAAACAAAGAAAAGTTCAAATTTAGTGAAGGCTAAGCCTAAAAATGAATTAAAAATACTTCAAAAATTAATTAAGAATGTAGTGAAAACCTTTGAGGTTAAAATAAAAGATCTTGAAGAGAAGTTTATCAATCAAACGAAAGATCACCAAATTAAAGTAAACCAAGAAGAGGTGTACGGGGCGAGCACCTCATTTGTTACTGACCCTAAACAGAATATTGTATATAATATACATAATGTGACAATAAACAAGCCGAAATTTGAAAATGGGAATACTCATCCAGTAACATTTTTAGAAGATCTCACCAATTATTTAAAGAAAGTCCCATCTAATGGACTTGAAATATCAATAGCTCAAGAGTGCTTAGTAGGTGAAGCCAAATATTGGGCTCGAATTAATAGTGTGCGTTGGACAACTTTTGATGATTTTAAAGCAGACTTTCTAAGAGTATTTTGGGGAGAAGAGGAACAAAATAAAGTAAGAAGATTCCTTGTACAAAATAAATGGAGAAGATATACGCACCCCACCATGGTTGGTTATTTTCTTTATGTCATTGAAAAAGCACAAACATTATCATATCCGATACCAGAAAAACAATTAGTTGCTGATGTTATTAGACATTATCCTAAAACAGTGCAGCAGTTATGGAGAATAGCTAAAATTGAGACAATAATTGATACAACAGATTTCTTGAGAAATTTAGATGACATTGATAAACAGGAAGAAGATCGTGAACCTTACAATACTGAGAAAAAACGAAAATTTAATAATAAAGCTGAGCGAAAACAAAAAGAAATACAGCAATCATATAAATCATGGCGGAAACCTGAAGAAGGAAGAAAGGAGGTTAACGAAATGAATGAAATACAAGTCACTAACGAACAAGTAAATGTTTCGGCTCCCGAGCCAAATTTAGAGCAATAGAGGTCGAACTAGTTCCCGGTTCGATCCCTTATAATGTACAAGGGAACAAAGCATTAAATATATTATTAAAGCTGGGTTGGAGACCTGGTCAAACTCTTGGCAAAAATAATAGGGGTTTGCGAAAACCTATTTCTTTAAAAGCAACTTTTAATAGAGAAGGACTTGGTTATAACAATAATGTAAATAGTATAATTAAGACTTTAAAAACCAAATCAGATTTGCTCATAACGGAGTTATTCGTGCAAACTGTTTTCGAGGAAGACGAAGATAAATATCAAAAGGAATTTATAGGGAATATGAGGTCTGAACTTAAAGTTTCAATATTTGATAAAGAAATTGACGCGCTTCTCGATACTGGGAGCGATATTACATGCATTTCAGCGAGTTTATTTTTACAAATTAAAAGTGGTAATCACAAAATATCAGTAATGCCAGTTAAAGCAATGCAAATAAAAGGTGCTGTTGGGCAGCGCAGCACAAAAATACAACAAATGATTATATTGCCTATAAAAATAGATGAAGTAGTCTTTGAAACACAAACTTTAATTGTTAATAATTTAATAAGACCATTAATATTGGGCTTTGACTGGCTCAAGAAAAATAAAATATTGATAGATTTTAGAAATACGGCAATTGGTATAGAATTTAAGTTGAAAAACAAAGACTACTTCATACCGTTTAAATATAACTGTAATTCAGTATTATATAACAATTGCGTTGAACAAAGTACTGATGATCCTTTAACAAACATAAAGATAGGATCAAAATTGGAGGCCTCTGAAGAAGCTAAGCTAAGTAAGGTTTTGGAAAAGCATAAGAATATATTTTCGAGCAAGTTGGGTAGAGCGAATTGCTACGAACATAAAATTGAAATGATCGATGATGAACCTATAGTTACTAGATCTTATCCAATTCCATATGCATATAGATCGAAAATGGAAGAGAAATTAAGTGAGATGGAACAAGCTGGTATCATCACAAGGGCATCGACACCTTACAGTAGCCCATTAACATTCACACTTAAAAGGGATGGCACAATTAGAGTCTTATTAGATGCTAGAAGCATAAATAAGAAGATGATTGCAGAAACAGAGAAGCCACCTATACAATTAGATGTTTTGAATTCATTTCATGGAGCGAATTATATTACTACCATTGATTTAAATAATGCATATTTTCAAATTCCAATAAATAAAGATGGTAGAAAATATACTGGATTCACATTCAATGGAAGGTCATATGTATATAATGTTCTGCCACAAGGATTAAAAACATCGGTAGGAAGTTTTAGTAGAGCCATGAGCTTAATATTGGGACCAGAAGTCCAAGAATTTTGTGTGAATTACTTAGATGATTTAGCTATTATAACATCAGGAACATTAGATAAACATTTGGAGCACATTGACATTGTTTTAAGTAAATTAAACAAAGCTGGCTTAACGTGCAATTTGCAAAAATGTGAATTTATTTGTAAAGAAATTAAGATGCTGGGTTTTATAATTTCAATAAAAGGCATAAAGACAGATCCCGATAAAATTCGCGCAATTCAAGATTTTCCAGCACCCAAAAAGATTAAGCAATTGAGAGCATTTTTGGGGCTTTGCAATTTTTATAGAAGGTTCATACCGAATTATAGTGTATGTATAATACCTCTTTGTGAATTATTAAAAAAGGGACGTAAGTTCCAATGGAGCGAAAAGGTACAGAAGGCATTTGATTTTATAAAGCAACAATTTATTAATACAATAGAATTGCATCACCCTGATTTTAGTAAACCTTATTATTTGCAAACAGACTGTTCCGGTGTGGGTATGGCCGGAGTACTTTATCAGATAGATAATAATAGTGAAATGAGAATATTAGGCTATCACAGTAAAGCCTTAAAAGGTTCTGAATTGAATTGGTCTGTCACTGAACAAGAGTTTTATGCTGTAATAAGTTGTTTAAAGAAGTTTGAGACGTATTTAAGAGGCAGCAAAGTAATAATTTTAACTGATCATAAAGCATTATTGTTTATTAATAATATGAAATTATTCAATGGCAGAGTTACTAGATGGATATTGTATATAGAACAATTTAATTACGAAGTACAGCATATATCCGGTAGAAGCAATATTGTTGCAGATGTTCTATCACGCTACCCTCCTGATGGTGATTTAATACAAGAGGATAAAAATAAAAGTTTAGAAATAGCTTATACAGAAAGTGAACCGAATGACGAGTTGATAGAAAAGTTAAAATCCATATCAGTATACCAAACACAAGATACAGAGTCGTTGGCTATTATTGAAAAATTAAAGACACTAAATATTTCAACATTAGAACAAAATGATAAACTGAAACGTTATAGTTTGAGAAATAATATATTATATTACAAAACAAATTTAAAGGAAGTAATTTATTTACCTGTACCCTTGAGACGAGATGTTATAAACCAAGTACATATAGAAATGGGACATCAAGGGCCCTATAAAGTAATTAAATATGTGAGAGATAGATTCTTTTGGAAAGGATTAACAAAAGACATTAAAAAGCAATTAAGGGTGTGTCATTTATGCCAGTTATCAAAGAAAAGTAATATAACATATGTGGGTCCATGCAAATCTATAATAACAGAAAATATCGGAGACATGGTTATGGCTGACTTATATGGACCATTGGCATCGGGTACCTTTGGGTACACTTTCATATTTGTTATACAAGATTCATTTAGTAAATTTATCAAATTATATCCTTTAAAACAATCAACAGCAAAGTGTGTTGTAACGAAAGTAAAGCATTTTGTTGAGATTATAAAGCCCAAAGCAATAATGACAGATAATGGGAAGCAGTTTATAAGTAATCATTGGAAACGATCAATGAAAGAATTGAATATTAAACCGATATATACCACAGTAAGAAATCCTAGGCCAAATACAACAGAGCGTGTAAATAGAGAGTTGAGCAGATTATTCAGGACGCTTTGTCATACTAACCACAAAGATTGGGCAATAATATTGCCTAAAATAGAAGAATTGTATAATAATTCATATCACAATAGTACGGGATTTACACCATGTGAAATTCTTTATGGTGAGTCTAATGAAATGTCTTTCGACAAGATAATATTTAATAGTAAGATCAAAAACAATGTCGAACAGATTAGACAGCAAGTGCGTAAGAATTTAAAAGAGGCAAGCCGCATTAGAAACACAAAATTTGATAAGAGCAATAGATTAGTGACATATCATGTTGGCGATTTAGTAAAAGTTTCAAGATCTAGTAGATCAGATGCAGATAACAAAGTTATGAGTAAATTTAATTTGGCGTATGAAGGGCCATATATAATAGCAGCCGTACCATTTGACAATGTATATACTTTAGCAAACCCAGAAACAAATGAAATTAGGGGAAATTTTAATGCTATTCATTTATTAAAATATTTTAAATAATAGGGTTGGCTTATATACATACTAGATTAAATACTGAAATATAATTTGGTCCCGTGGGTGGCCTATTGAAAAATAGATTAAAATTATTAAAGTTATGAGCAAGACACAAATTAATTAAAAATAAGAAAAATGCTGTAATGATTTTATTAATAACTATCTGTAAATATTGATTGTAAGATAATTTTGTAAAATATGTTTTTATTGAATAAATTTGGGGAGTTGGGTCAGGGTGAATGGCTCAATCACATCTATCCTGTGGGTGTGTAGCCATCTGATTTCAACTCATAATCAAAATACTGTGCATACAAAGATAACATTGCTGAATTTATATTTTAAAGATTTAAAATGTAAGTCAAAAACTAACGAGAACCACTATATCAACGACATAATATACAATAAAATTAGCAAGATAATTTATGGTTTATTGCAATTGGATAGATGTGGTTGAAGGGGTGTGTGGCGGCGGCCATTCCCTGGGGTAGGTGGGGTGAAAATATATACTGAATTGTAACAGATTGAAAGTCGAAAGAACAGATACACATAAGTTCAAAATTTTGAGTGTAGTGCATATGCTCTCAATATAGTAAAATTTTATATCAACGACTCCACTGTGTGGGTCATTAACATAAAATTTGGGGGTGGATTGTGACGGCTCAATATTATTATTAATAATTAAATTCAATATAAAGGGGCGTCAAAAATAGTTTTAAAACATATATATTAAGCAATTAAGTTAAATTAATAAACATAAAGTTAATATATTTCAGACATTATCCCAATAACATAGCAAATTAAAGGCAAAATTATTGTTTCTTGTAATAAGTAAATTTATTATAAAAACTTGTAAAAATATTTAAAATAAGATAAATAATAGAAATACAAGTCAACAAATATTATAAAATTAAGTTAAATAACATTTATAAGATAATTAGAAAATTTGTTAAAAATTGTTAAAGTCATGGGAGGTGTTCGTGTATAAAAGAAATTTTTCGAAGTTGTGGAAGGAGTTCACGTATAGATGAATTTTTCTAAGTTGTTGAAGGAGTTCATGTATTAAGGAAAATTTTCCTAAGTTATGGAAGGTGTTCACGTATAGATGTCTTGTATGGATGAGGTGCCGGAGATACATACCTGCAGTTGTACATATATATGGGGTGGTCGGGAGCCCGACTGCCTGAAGTACTGTAGCACAATGACTAGTCCTATATTAGGGACTTATGATATTAAACTCAATGATACAAAAGCAATACTATAGAAGGTCTCCATGATGAATTTGCATTACAATAGTAGGGTCGTGGGTTCGAACCCTATATATGAATGACTTATGAAAGTAAGGTCTATGATTCAAAAGCAATACTATAGAAGGTCTCTGTGATTAATATGCATTACAATAGTAGGGTCGTGGGTTCGAACCCTATATATGAATGACTTATGAAAGTAAGGTCTATGATTCAAAAGCAATACTATAGAAGGTCTCTGTGATTAATATGCATTACAATAGTAGGGTCGTGGGTTCGAATCCTATATATGAATGACTTATGAAAGTAAGGTCTATGATTCAAAAGCAATACTATAGAAGGTCTCTATGATTAATATGCATTACAATAGTAGGGTCATGGGTTCGAATCCTATATATACATGACTTATGAAAGTAAGGTCTATGATACGTTAGTGATATTTTTTATATAACAACAATACTAACTTTGTTGCCAAAGTCGATAGGAGTCATGTGGGTGTGTTGTGAGGGTGCGCCGCCCGTATGATAGTTGCATTGATGCTTACTGCTACATGCAGTATTGCGTCTTGTGATGGATCTGCGGGTGTGCTGCGCCTGATTCGACGCTCTCTTGTGGTTCTGGTCGATGGAGGTATACAATTAACATCTTAGTGTCGGTGGTAAGCGGGTTTGTTGTAGCAATACGGCTTTCCCGTGGACATCGCACACCCATACCGTTTGTGGGCGGCGTAGTAGCGCATAGCGAAGCGTCGTCTATATTTCGGATTGGGATGATGAGTGTGTTTGGTAGCACTTTTAAGTGTAACGGGCATACTCAACTTCATGTCTTAGTGCATTAGCGCTATGATACGTGGAGTTTTGTTCATTGACGTCTTAGTAGCGTGCTACTATGATACGTTAGTGATATTTTTTATATAACAACAATACAAACTTTGTTGCCAAAGTCGATAGGAGTCGTGTGGGTGTGTTGTGAGGGTGCGCCGCCCGTATGATAGTTGCATTGATGCTTACTGCTACATGCGGTATTGCGTCTTGTGATGGATCTGCGGGTGTGCTGCGCCTGATTCGACGCATTCCTGTTGTTCTGGTCGATGGAGGTATACAATTAACATCTTAGTGTCGGTGGTAAGCGGGTTTGTTGTAGCAATACGGCTTTCCCGTGGACATCGCACACCCATACCGTTTGTGGGCGGCGTCGTAGCGCATAGCGATGCGTCGTCTATCTTTCGGATGGGGATGTTGAGTGTGTTTGGTAGCACTTTTAAGTGTAACAGGCATACTCAGTTTCATGTCTTAGTGCATTAGCGCTATGATACGTGGAGTTTTGTTCATTGGCGTCTTAGTAGCGTGCTACTATGATACGTTGGTGATATTTTTAATATAACAACAATACCAACTTTGTTACCAAAGTCGATAGGGATCATGTTGGGTGTGTTGTGAGGGGGCGCCATCCGTATGATAGTTGCATTGATGCTTACTGCTACTGGCGGTATTGCGTCTTGTGATGGATCTACGGGTGTGCTGCGCCTGATTCGACGCTCTCTGTGGTTCTGGTCGATGGAGGTATACGGGTGGTGATGTCTGCTGGGATGTATGGGGGACCTTGGAATGGTGTAAGCCCGACGATAGTCGTATTGATGCTTGTTGCGTTCTGCAGCATTACTTCTCTGCGATGGTTGTTTGGTGGGACGCTATTCTCAATGGCGCTCTCTGCGTCTTGGTTTGACTCACACCTAAGTAGCTTTGCCCAAGTCGGGTCCCTTCATTGCGGGGCTGCAGACTGTCTGCCCTCCACGATGTTTTATATAACAACATAATATTATCTCTCTGTAACTTTCCCACCTTTGAATGATTGAAGGCAACTTGTTGGTGGGTGAGACAAACATGATCGAAAATGCATTTACTCAACGTCAGTGACACAAACCCTTTCTGATGGCGAATTATTACTCTTATCTTATAACTGCCTTTTGGCTATATCTGCCGTTGTATTGGTTGGTGGAGCAAATGTGTCGACCTCATGCGGGTGGTAGCTGGCGGGAGGATCTGAGGAGACTCTCAAGGCTGCGGCCGAAAGCTGCACAACGTGGGACCCCATTCCCTTGAGGTGAGCAGTAGTCTCATGACACGCTCTGCGGCTAGTAGCCGTGCTGATCATGCAATTGGTGGTGATGCCATACACTTACATCACGTCTGCAGGAGCGGCGGTCTGGCAGGTGGTGGCGCTCACGGAGGGTTTACAGCCAGTGTGCCTATTTGCCTAAACCGTGTGACGTACATTCACTGTGGCTGGATTCGTTCGTATTCTGTATGGCGTTTACACGCATTGACATGCGCGACTTCGGTTGATGTTTGTGCTTACGCACTAACAAGGGGCCAAGCCTCTTTTACTGGTTCGCCAGTTATTTTGCTGTGGACTACGGTCCAGTTCCCGAATTAGCGTTCCCTTCGGGGGGAGTGCATCAAAATGGTTGGCGCTCACCGTGCACGGCGTGTGTGGGGCCGTGTACCTCCCCTACATTTTTTTTAAAGTAAATGTAGGAGAGCGAAGCCCTTGTATCGGGTATTTTGTATAAATATATTGTGAGCCTTTTCCAAGCGGGAAGGGATAAATAATAATAAATAAATAATGTAAACCTGATACAAGTGGAATACGGACGTTTTGTGTTCGTAACCTTTTTCGAGCCCTGTCTTCGTGAACGGGGTTCACTTAGCTTATAAGGCACTACCAACAGCTTTCAATTGCCCTAGTGAATATTCTTTCTTCCAAAAGACACCTAAAAGAACTAAGTTACTAAACAAACACAACGTAAATAAGGGTCCTAACTAAGACGATCACGCCAAATTATTAAAAACGGCCTATTAATAAACCTTTTTGAAAGATCACTTAGAAAGATCAAAACATATTTTATTAATCCCGGTCACATATATAATGTTATTGAAAAGGGGATATTTTTAATATTATAAAATTTTTATTTTATATCCAATAGAGGGGGGGGGGATCGTTACAGTATCATCAGGTGGACTGTAAGTTCGTTTTAAATAATTCATAGTACTGAAGAGGGCACTACGGGTGCGATTAGTATTTGGGACGCTTGTGTTGATTTTTTAATTTAAAAAATGCGATAAACTAGACTGTTTTCAGATGAATTTGACTTAATATTAAGTAATAATGTTACTTAAAGAAGTACAATAAAATTACAGCATATATGGGGTTACATTCAAAGTTCTGCGTAACTCACAAATAAAATATTTTTAATATAAACTTATATATTCACTGTTATTTAGAGTATTTTCCATCACATTTTAATCACTTTTTCATTCTTTTAATCCATTTTTAAAACATGAGGACCATTGATCTGAGAGCACGTTTTTCACGTGATTTTGAAAGCTATCACGGCCTAATCTTAGATATTCGGAAAAATAGAGAAATCACATGTTGCGTCAAACAAGTTTTTACATCAATCAACTTAAGCCCGTTCTTGTTTTGGAGTGAGTTACTAAAGCATTTAGTCAGAACCCGAACTTTGACTACCAAAGTACATGATTGAACATTAAGAACGGATCAGTAAATTAAAGGTATTTGAGTGGCATCCTTGTACGAGTGCGAAGTATGTGCCTTACCCTTGATAAGAGCACCATCCAGGTAAGACATGCAAATGGATTCTACCGGATTTCTAGGTTGAGACTTATAGCATAGCAGCGTTCTTGTGTAGGGCCGGAATGATAATAACGATGATGATATATTTATATAACAGGTATTATTAATTTCTTTACATAATCCTATTTTTGTCAGTTTGTGTGTGTTTTAAAAAAAAGGAGTGGCATTGTAAGAATATCTCTAACCCCACTTCGTCCTATATTAAAAGGAAACAGAGTGAAAGGAATCAAGAGAAGGGCAGCAGCGTATTCCTTATAACAACCAGAAAATAAAAAAAACTACGATAGCCCACCCGCTTGACAAGCGTGACAACTATAGCATTATGAGGTAATCTATGGGGAGGCATATGTTAAGCAGTGGACTCCGATAGGCTGTAATGAATGCTTAATGATAAAATCCGATTCTCATTATTTCCCTAGGTATTAAGACTAGGTTATCCAGAGTCTCAAACTATAAGTATCGGTAAGTTTTATTTTGTAGACATTTTGATTTGATTTTAGTCTTTAATAAACCTGAAAGTTTGTTTATTTACATATGGATTTACGGTCTTGTTTGAGAATATTTTTAGTATTTTACTATCAATAAGATTAATACAAAATTTAATGAGCACCTCTTACCCATTACGTATATTAATGTTAACGTGTCTAAAACAACAATATGGCCTATACAATACATCTAAAAATAAACCATATGTATGTGATAAAACTAATATATTACTACAAATATATGTAAGTGTGTTTTGTGACGATAACTTCTTGATTCCTGATATTTACATCGCTTGAAAAAAATTTTGAGAAGCAAAAGTCAAAAATCACTTGACGTGTTGTTAATCTCCACGAAGAGGAGTGCTTTGTGCAGTGAACATTGTGTAAACCGTAAATCCGGCATAGAGCATTTACACTGCGGGATAGATAGCGTTATGTTCCCCTGTCATCGAGATTTACACAAGAGAGACAGCTTAAATTCGTCCCACTACTAGTCTCCACCAGGTAGTTAGTACCCTTATACCTACTTCTGCTGCAAAGAATCTAAACGTGTATTGATGAATTTCCGTCTGAGGGGTACAGAAAGTCAGTATAATTAAAGACTACTAGGCAATCCATCCTAGTCCTCAGAGATGACAACGCATGTCAAATTACTTGCAAATGGACTGCAGTAGCTTTTTACCATCGGGTGGACTGTTAGTTTAATTATCAATACAGATTTATAAAAAAAAAAACACAAGATTCCTATTATTCATGAGAGTACATGAGCAGTTAGTCAGCCGTGCTAATTCAATATGTTTTAGTGGATTTCACACCACGCCTTAGAAATATTTTATTTTCATAATAGTTTCTATTCTATCGTAAATATACAATGTGAAAATATCGGCTCCGCAATTCCTTCCGTTATTGATAAGAAATTGCTTTTTGATCAGCAATTTTGTCGTACTACGGGAATGCGTCATAACATTTTTATACCGTCTATTCTAAGAAGTTTTTTTTCCATCACCGGTGCAGAAGCTTCTGCACAAAATTTTTGAATAATTTTGTAATATTTAAATACAACTCTGAGAATTTTAGCGGGAACATGGCTTTCTGCTTTTTGGTTAGTGTTAAAATAATGGTTTGAACTAAATTTTGATACATAAAGTGGTGCTATTTTGTGTCTTAAACCTATGCGCATGTTGACGATAGAATAAGTGCTCCTGCGGTGATGTGAATTTCAAGCTTTTGTGTTTGCTACGGCGCTTTTAGTGATTGACTGTCTGCTGGCCCATACTGCCGTCAAAATCTCCCAAAAACTTTTGCAAAAGTAGTGTGATACATAAAAATACTGTGAGGAGTTTTTGAACATATTTTTATAAAGATAGTTTCTTATTATTTAACACTTACATAAGTAAACTCGTACAAGCCCATTACTTAAAAAAACTGTAAAATTTTACACTATTAAATATTTAAAAGATTATCACCTAATTAATTTTGTGCGTTATAATTGCTATTGTCATCGTGGATTTTGGCTAATCTGTATTCACATGTTTAATATCGTGCTTTATTTCATTACTTCGTGTGTAAGGTGTTTGTCGTACGTTAAATTTCATAAATTTTCGTAAGACGTCAGTCCGTGACTTCTGTTGCTGCAACTATTCGAAACAAGGTGAATAAAGGTAAATAAAGTAAAAATGATAAAGGTAAAAATATAGTTTGAATGAAATAGATAATGTACCTATTATTGGTTTAGAAAAGTTTATCTCATATATAAAATTGAATATTTTCATCCTTGTTCATGTAATTGTTGCGCGCCACAGTTGATGGCACCAGCGCCATCTGGTATCAAGTATCAGAAACAGGAGTGTCAAGATCTTTCTAGAACTCTCCCATCAGCGCCATCTAGTATCAAATAGAGGAATAAAGTTTTCTGTAAAGATCCACACTCGAACTTTCTGCACCTGGTCGGTCGGGGGCCAGTATTTGCTCGAATATTATGGATGTTTCGGTGGGAAAGGCCTATTTAAAGACGCTGAGAACGCGGACCAGGCCCGTCAGTTGGAAGATCAGCAGGTGAAACAGGCTCACCTATTGGAAGAGCAGCTGCGGGGTGGACAAGGGGAACAGCCCTGAGCTTCACGCTACATTCGGGAAGGAAATAAAGGAGGTGAAGGATAGGGTTGCTCAACATGACAACCACCTATCGGAAGCTGAAATCCGACTCAACCAAGTGAACAACCGGATCGACAACGTGATGGCTGACGTGAAGAAAACGCTGGACGATCTCAAACTGAGGGATGGAATTATAGCTCCCGTAGTAGCAACAACACCTTCGTTACATGGATTCAAAGTGCCGCCGTTCGACGGAACTTCTTCCTGGTCAGCCTATAAAATGTAGTTCGAGGCTGTCATGGAGGCGAATGGCTGGAATAAAAGTCAGACAATTACTGCACTCACCCTAGGCCTGCACAACCAAGACTTAACTGTGTTGGAAGCTCTCGGTAATAAAAATGACTTACGAGCAGCTCCTTGAGGCATTGGAGGCGAGATATGGCGACGCTTATCTGGAACACGTCTTTCGTGCGCAGCTCAAAGATCGCGTGCAAAACATCAACGAAAACCTGCAACAGTGTGCTCTTGAGGTGGAGAAGCTGGTGCGAAAAGCAAACTGATCTGTACCTACGCTCGTTGAAGGGAACTTGGTGCAGACATTCATCGACGGCATCGGAGACCTTGAAGTCAGAGCTGCTGTGAGGCTTGGGTACCACGAGACGCTTAAGGACACCTTGTCAGGATCGTCGTTCCCATCGTGTCAGGAAGGTTGCAGCAGCTACAGTTCGTGACCGCAACAATGGATACAGCCCTAGGTGCTATGGCTGTAGGGAAAGGGGCCATCTTCGATCCAGCTGCCCTAAGCGAACTGTAGAAAAGTAAGGTGATCGATCTCGAGGGGGTAGTGCGGCTAACAGCACCACCCAGCAGCGGCAGGATCATCGTTCTCCTCACGTTAGGGAGACTGCAGCGCCTACAGTTCGCGACCACAATAAAAAATTCATCCCATCATGCTACGGCTGTGGAGAAAGAGGCCATCTTCGACCCAACTGCTCTAAGCGGTCTGTAAAAAGTGAAGGTGATCGATGTTAAAAGGGTAGTGTGGCTAACAGCACCGCCCAGCAGCTGCAGAAATACGATTTTACTGTCGGACACTGCAGCGGAAAATGGCGTAGCAACACAGATGCATTGTCAGGAAGACCTTATCCTAATGACTGCGAGAATAGTACTAGGCAAGAGGGTAAGGAAGTGGTATCTGTGAGGATTCTCAGGACAGACCACCTCAGCAACGAATGGAAGGACATCCTACGACCTGCACAGCAGGAAGATTCGGACATCAAGCTGATTCTAGAATGGATGAAGGCCAGTGCTCCCGAGCCCAAGTGGAGCGACTTCTCAGTAGTGGGTTCGACCACGAGAAGCTATTTAGCCCAATGGGACCGATTGCTGATTCAGGATGGAGTTCTGTGCCGTAGATGGGAAAATGGTCGAGGAGACAGCTGTTGTTTGCAAATGGTGTCCCTAAAGCTAAAGTGCCGGATGTTCTACAGCTGTAGCCTAATGGTTGTTCAGGAGTTCATCTGGGAGTTAAAAGAACTCTACTGAATATCTGAGAACGGTTTTACTGGGTCCATTATATGTCGAGGATTGGTGTCGCAAATGTACAAGTTGTGTGGCTGTGAATGGACCTCATACTTGTAGTAGAGGTGCATTGTAATTGTACAATGTTGGTGTATCATGGGAGAGGAAACTCCCTGACGTTGCGCAGCTGTTTCAGAAAGGTGTAAGAGGTACTCCTAAGATCGTCCATGTGGATCGATTATGCGTTATTATGGGGCCTATAATGCTGTATGGGGCAGTGTTCCGCGCCACAATTCATGGCACTAGCGCCATCTGGTATCAAGTATCAGAAATAGGAGTGTCAAATTATTTCTAGAACTCTCAAATTAGCGCCATCTAGTATCGAATAGAAGAACTAAGCGTTGTGAAAAGATCCATGAAATAAATTGAACTAAAGTATTAAGTGTGAATAACTATTAGTGTGATTTAAGTTTTAATTGGTGTTCAGTAATTAAAGTGTCAATTTTGGTAATTCAATCGGCAGTTTTTGTTGTCACGAACCTTAAGCTTGTAATTTTCCTAGAGCTAGATTTTTGAAAAACGCTGAGTTCTGATTTCGTTCATCTTTCTTCTGGTTTGATTAATGAACGGATGCTGATTATTTGCTACGTGCAATATCTATAAAAGTGGCTGTAAATTCATAGATAAGAAAGAAATAAACATTTAAAACTCCTTAAAAATATAATACACAGCGATTTACAATAAATAGTTCGAACTATAACATGACGTAAACCTTTTTTCTATGCAGATGATTTTATGAAATTTATTATTATGTACTTTATAATTATGTACTTCTATATGGAAATATTTCAACCTAATCTTATCTCCTGCGGGTCGAAAAGGTTATGGAATACAAATTGTTCTTTCGTCTGTAAGTTAACTGAGTTTCGCGATTCGAAATTTTCGCTACACGATATTTCGAGACTAGAGCTGGGTTACTGTGAATAAATTGAATGAAGACATAAATTGTTATATTTTCTCAGCGAAATAAAACTTTTATCGAACTTAACAACTTTTTGAATTATTTGTTTCAAGGAAAGAAGACACAGAGTCAATAGTCTTAATCCGAGTCCACATTTACGTTTGTGCAATAAGGTGGGAGATACACTTGGAAGCATTTTACAAGGTAGAGCTACGCTACGATATTATTATTGTTGTAGCCCAAGTGCGGCGATCCTGCATGTTGTGTTCACTCTGCAGAAGTGGGACTGGAAGTCTGCAGTCTGTGAACACATGTGGGATTGCCCCAGTCACTACATCAGATTTGATAGAACCCAAATCCTCGCTAAAGAACACCGATTCCTTTTAAGGATGATTATATCATAAGTTCATACTGTGTAGATCGGAAGAAAGGTTAAATTTTAATCTGTAGTTACCGCGGTTAACTATGGCATCTAGACGTTGAACATCTCAGTCCCCCCCGTGACCATGGGTGCCGTAAAGTGCTCGAAACGTCGGGTATTTAAAAACTTCTAACGTTTTATTTGAAGATAAAATATTTAAGTAACTTACTATATTCAACGTCAATGTTAAAAGATTGTTAGTTGAGCTTACAACCATAGCCAGCGTCGCAAAGCCTTGATGCATTGGACCCGTATGGTCCAAGTGGAGCATTTTGAGCCCGTGATTGAAATCTTGAAGCTGGGCTCCGTTGTCAAGGGCACTAGCCCGCTTGAACCTCTTTCTGGACGACGCTGGGATGCCGCGCGTTGGGGGACGTTTGAAAAATTCTCAGCTGCCGTACGGGGCGCGACACCCGTTACTGCTCCCTAAGGACGGCGCCTTTGGTCGGTTGCTGGTAACTCACCACCAAGTTCAGAATGCCCACGCTGGGTGCAATGCTCTTTCGGCTATTTTGCAGCGGGAGTTTTGGATTTTGGCTAGCCGACGCACCATTCGGAGCGTATTTTTAAATTCATACCTTGTTATAAATTGAAGGCCACCATATCGCAGCCTACGATGGGTGACTTAACACCCGACCGCGTCAGGGCCATCCAACCATTCGCTGGAGTCGGAACCGACTTTGTTGGCCCCTTCCTCGTCAAGCCCTCCAACCTTCGTAATGCGCGTTCACATAAGGCCGTTCACTTAGAACTTGTAAGTGCCCTCAGCACTGAAGCGTTTGTGACCACGCTGGGCCGCTTCGTATCGCGTCGCGGTTTGCCGGACCTGATCCGGTCTGATTGCGGAAGGTCGTCAAATTTCTGTCCAGCAACAGGACTTATTTAGGTACTGCGATGTCCAAGAAGGGCATCCAGTGGAAATCCGACCCCCCGGTTGCCAACACTGAGGCGTTATTATTGAGGCGGTTGTTAAGGTTGCAAAAACGCATCTCCGTTTCGTTATTGGCGAAACTATTTTGATATTTGAGGAGCTGGCTACTGTATTCTGTAAAATTGAGGCGATACTCAACTCTCGGCCCCTCTGTCCCCTCTCGTCCGATCCGAATGATTTGGAGGTTCTAACCCCGGGCCACTTCCTGATTGGCCAGCCGCTTAACGCCCTGCCCGAGTACCCCTTCAAGGAAACAAACTCTTCGCGGTTGAGCAGATTTGACCTGCTGCAACAAATGACTCAGAGTTTTTGGCACCGATGGTCTCTGGAGTACCTACATCTTTTGCAGCAGCGCGTTAAGTGGTCTGACAAGGCGGATCCTCCTCGGGTTGGAGAACTCGTGTCAGTTAAAGAACCTAACGCTTTGCCTTTGTATTGGCGCCGTGGGTGCATTGTTAAGTTGTCGTATGGACCGGATAGGGTGCCTAAGGTGGCCGAGGTTTTGGTTGGAGATTCGGCCTTGCAACGTGCCGTCGCGACCCTGTCCTGTTTGCCAATTTACTCACGGGCATAGGTCCTTATGCCCGGGACGGGGGTTTGTTTACGCCAAATCGTGGCATCTTGAAGCTTGCAAGGTGCTCGTCCCGGGCGAGGAACCGGTTTGCCGGGTTGCGCGAGGAGGGGCATTCACTTTGCGCCTACGGCGGTGCCAGCTAGTCTGGAAGAATCTTGGTGCGCTATGGCCGTGCCGGTGGGAGGTCGAGAAATTAGTCTAGAATAATCTTTGACCGAGACGGCCGTGTGGGTTAGAACTGTTACGTCGCATTAAGACAGCCTTTTTTGTGTTGTCTTATTTTGTACGTCTACGTGACAACGAGGCTTTTCTTGAGTTTGAATGACTAATGCAACTTCGATTGCCATTAATTTGCGTCGACGTGTGGCTAGTGTAATATTTTAATATCATACGAAGGAATTTTGCTTTGTCGGTTGAACGCTTAACTTTGTGAACAGGGAGGAGATCGCGTTCTCTTTGATTATAGTTGTGCTAAGCGACGTTGCACTTGAGTTCCGATAACGGTGGGCGCCCTCTAAAGTGATTGCGCCTTGTGGAGCGTGGCAACGTATGTGGTTCTGCTGAACGATTACATCGGTGGCGTCAAGTTACATTACACACCTTCCTACACCACTCACATATACCATTTACTTGCCCCTGACAGCACCTTGTGGTCGATTCTACATCCGGAATTCGCTAATTTTGTGTTTGCTTATACAGCCGCTAAAAATTAATTATCCATAGGCCATTGGGCCCTACCCCTCGGTTGCTCATCGAGTTGGGTTGCTATGCAGTCGACTTTTGTCGGGGTAACTGAGGGTCGTAATAGTTAAATAAGTTAAATATACGCGATAATATCCGTAAAAGCTAGTATTATTTAAAAATAATTACGCCTTATTATGTTGCAACCGTCATATACATGTTGTGCCGTGGGTGTCGTTACAGGCGCCAGAATAAAATAAAACAGAAGATGGGCAGCAGCAGCAGCCATATTCCTACTATGACAGATATATTCTCTATGACTTAATAATGTACTTCACACTGAATTTCGACCGAATTCACGGCAATCAGTCTCAAGGAAGACTGAGGCACGGGGGTGAAACACCGCCACATTTCTGAGTCTAACGGCTGATATTGAGGATTTCTTGACAGAAAACCCTAGTAACTGATTTTGGCCTGAAACGTGTTTCGATTCCGGGACGTCATGATAAGCTACCTCGTTTACGACCACTAGACTAACGAAGTAGTCATGGGTTAAACTATGCAAAAGGCTGGGACTTTTAATAGTCTACCATAAACAAATGAATTAATGTGCAAAATGTAAACGTTAAGGCTAGATTAAAGTTTAGTGTCAGGGTTGCTGTTGGCAAACAATCTTTTGTTTATTATTATAATGAAATGTCTTCAGCTCGTACGGAAAATAAATCCGCACTTAAATTCATTCAAAACCATCAAGAAAAGATAAAGTTAGATAATATGTTGGCCTGAAATAATAAATCAAAAAATTTGGACAATTTTGGAAGGAGGTGAAGAAGTTAAATCCTAAAGCGGGTCGTCCTATTGGTATCCAGGGTGAGATGAATCACACAAAGATAGCCAACCTTTTCAAAAATAATTATAATGTTGACGTGAAAATGAGCAAGATACACCCCAACTAACCACTGAGAATAATACCTTGTTGAGTACAGAAATACAGAAGTCGTACAAATCACGACTTCTGTATTTCTGTACAAGTCGTCGAATACAGAGTAGAGAAATACAGGAAGTCGATGGATGCAGGTGGCGCAGGAACGTGCTTTGTGGAATTACTTGGGTGAGGCCTATGTTCAGCAGTGGACTTGTGAAGGGCTGTAATGATGATGATGATGAGTATAGAAATATCTTATGCTCGGCTAAATTTCGAGAACTGCTTAGTTACGGAGGAGAATGTGGTATCCGTCTTACGTAGCATGAAAAGGGAAAAGTCTCCGGGATGTTACTACCCGAGTATAGAACATCTGTTGCATGCCGGTCAGTATATTTGTGTGGTCCTTTCTGCGTTATTTAACTTATGCATGTGCCAATCATATCTGCCAAATAATCTACTACGTACTATTGTGGTGCCAATTCCGAAGTGTAAGACTGGAGATCTCGCAAGCATGGCTAATTTACGATCTACATCTCTCGTTACTGTTGTGGCCAAGGTATTTGAGCGTTTGATTCAAGCCAAAATTACACCCTGCATGTACATTGACGATGGTCAGTTTGGTTTTCGACCAGAGCTATCTACTGACATGGCTCTTTTTGCCTTAAAACAAGTGGTAAATTACTATGTTGATCGCGATACTAGTGTATACGCCTGCTTTCTTTATTTGAGTCGCGCTTTCGACACCTTGAATCATGATCTGCTATGGAATAAGATTTTTTATTTATTGATTATTGGTATAAGAGACAATAGATCAATAATGTTTGATGGGGTGACTCTCTGTCCGATAACTACTCGCTGAATTGTGGATTAAGACAAGGGGGCTTACCTCACCCGACTTCTTTAACGTCTATGTGAATGACTCGATCGTGGAGCTGAGCAAAACCCCAGTCGGACTTAGGCTTGGTAACCGTTATATTAAAGATCATAATTTAATTTATAACGCAAAAAAGACGGAGATGGTGATTTTTAAGGCGGGTAAGGGCCCAGCTAACGTACCTGAGGCGCACGTGGCGGGTAAATCCGTTAAAATAGTTCAAACGTTCAAATACCTCGGTCACATAGTGACAGCGAACAGAAAAGATGATTGCGATATAGAACGACAGAGAAGAGCTCTGTCTGTCTGTAGCAATACGATTTCCAGGAGGTTTGTTGGAGGCTTTATCCAAGGAGGTTAAGACTATGCTCTTCCAAACGTACTGTCAGTCTTTCTTCACCTGCCAGCTCTGGACTGAGTATGCGGGACGATCTTTGAATGGTATTCGTGTGCAATATAATAACATCTTTAGAATGCTTATGGGTCTCAAACGCTGTTGCAGTGCTTCAGGCATGTTTTCCGAAGCACGAATTACTACGTTTAATGCCATTCAAAGATTCAGAATCGCATCATTCATGTCCAGGGTTGGTTAGTGTAGAAACAAGATAATTAGTGAGTATGCGGTAATACTGCCGGCCACAGCCTTTTATCAAAAATGGCTTAAGATAACTGCTTGACGTGATTGTTCCCTCCATTTAGACTTAGATATTATTATAATATAATTTAATTTACTAATAATAAATTTTAATTAAATCCGACAGCTATTTATTTTAAAATCTGTACTTAAAACACATAAGTAAAATAACTGTGACTTAAATTTATTTCAAAAATTAAGAAGGAAGGAAAGATCAAATTATGCTACCAGATAAATTTTACACATTCTATGCTCAAAGACAAATAAACTTCTTGGGACCTTATCTTTATAAAAAAAAAATTGCAATATTATAACGATATATACACGAACAGGTTTTAAATGTAAGCAAGCTCTAACTAAGTTTTTAATGTCTTTATCTTATGACGAAACTGAGAAATTATTAAATATAGGTAGGTAAAAATGCAAACTGTTTAGCAAAATACAACACACACACACACACGCACATACACGTAATTACATACAAACACACATATTCTACACACATACACTACACACTCACACACACACACACACACACACACACACACACACACACACACACACACACACACACACACACACACACACACACCACAATATTGTTTTATGTTTTTGTTTTTCTATTTGGTATATATTTAATGGGGAGGGCTTAGCAGCCAACACAGGTCTGTGACCTAGCACAGTCGCTAAAGATAATATAGTATTAAGTTAGATTACGTCTTGTCAATGTAATTTTATAAGTTTTTTGTTTCGATGTAAAGTATGTTTGGTTCCAATAAATATTATTATTTTTATTATATTAAAAATATTTTTTAGTAATTCTGTACTATATCGTCTTTTTTTGTTGGTAATTTATATGGGTGCAACGTGCCTGAAATAAAGAGAATTTATTTATTTATTATTCATTTAAAAAATATTACCTATAAAAACGCAGGATATCGCATTCTTTATTAGTTCTAAGGGCTCCGTCTATCTTAATACTTTATTTAGAATTAAAAATATTAAATAGATTGTCGGGATTGATAGAAATTCAGCTTGGATCATACCCGGAAATTAAATGTCTACCCAAATGATATAGGTCTGTAGACTTTTTCATTAAAAAAATTTCGAGAACATAAATATTTCAATGTCAGACTTTCGACACCGACAGTTTAATTAAGAACATTTCTGAACATAGTATGTATTCACTTCGTCGTATTATTTTATATTTTCGTATTCCCCCGCCGACAGCAATGAAATTATTAGTTGCGATTTGAAGTGCTGATTTACCACGTGTTCAGCAGTGAGGGTAAGCACTATTAGGAAACCAGCATGTCTGAGAAGTAAAAAAATAATTCAAAGACATATTAAATCACGCGTTGAGGTAGGGCGACGAACATTTCCTAGCTCGTAAACTTTCTCAGAATAACTTTCGCCGCCTGATTGATTATTTTATTGCCAGTGCATCAATTTATGAATTGTGCTTAAAATACGTTTTTAAGCACGAGAATATGTCAGAGTATGTAATATTCTCTCTCTTTGTTCTGAGATGTTAGTTTTGCTAGTCTATTATATATATGCTAGGCTTTTATAGTGTAGGGCGAATTGTTAGGAGAGGAGTTAAACAAACGAATGATGATATAAGACTCTCTTTATTGTATTAATAAATTTGATTATATAGGATTATTATTACACTTGTGTGTGTGTACTTTTATATCCTCTTACTACTACTACTACTACACGTTCCATCCAAAAGAAAAAAAAATGTGACAATATAAGGATACATTTTTTTTAGGCATCGATACATTAAAAGATTTTATTTTTGTGAATATTAAGAACAGTTACATTATAAAATTATATATAAGGTATTTATTTTAAGAACATTTTTTTTAATGATTATTTAATTTAGAATATTTATAATTACATAATATTAAGTAATCTACAGAAAGAAATAATAAAATAATAATAATAAATGTACTTAGACGAAGCATATAAAATATGTTTTATTTATTATTGGATATACAATTTCGTGCGGTTTTTATGTACTAATTCATTTTTACCATTCTCAATTATTTCTACGTTTGGTGCTACATCTTTAACAATTTGTGAAGTGAGTCGGAACTTAGATATTTAATATAAATTATCTTTTCCTTTTCTACATAACAAAATGTATTATTTTCTTTACTAATAACTCTTAATTTTCTAATGTTTTCAAATCATCTTCATTAACCATACGCAACTCCACTGATTCTGCTGGTTTGACATGATTACTTACGACTTTTGGTTGATCAGGCCTCAAGTCTGCGTGTATCATGTCCAACGAGGAGGATCCTGGTTTGTTTAATTTTCGCGATTTTGCTCGTGTCATGACACTAACGATGTTCTCATTTAATTCTTTTAACTCTTTGGAACTCAAACAGATTCTAGATAACGCATCTGCAGCTGCATTATCTGAACCCTTTACATACTCTACGTCAAAATTATATTCTTCTAATACCAAACGAAACTTCGTAAGCCTGCTCGATGGATCTTTCATGCCAAATAGGTATACTAGAGGTTTATGGTCAGTCCTGATTTTAAAATATTGCCCATACAGGTACGGTCTGAAATGTTTGACGGCCCATACTATCGCTAACAACTCTTTTTCTATAACTGGATAGTTTGATTCAGCCTTATTCAGAGATCTGCTAGTAAATGCCATTGGTCTTCCATTTTTATTCGACAGAACTGCTCCAATTGCTTTATCAGATGCATCTGTTTGTAAAATGAAATAATTTTCTTTTGAAAAATCAGGGTAATCTAAAACTGGGGGGGGGGGACATAATACGTTTTTTGAGTGTTTCAAAAGACTTTTGACATTTTTCAGTCCAAACGAAATTAATATTTTTCTACAAAGTTGGTTTAATGGTTGCGCAATTTCAGCAAACTTGGGTATAAACTTTCTATAGTAGTTTGTGAACGCCACAAATCTTTTAACTTCTTCGGCATTCTGCGGACAAGGATAGTTATTTACTGTATCTATTTTTTCAGGATCAGGTAAAATCCCTTCGTTAGATATACAATGTCCCAAATATAAAATCTGTTTTTTAAGAAATGTACATTTTGAAGGATTTAATTTTAAATTTACTGAACGAAGTCTTTCAAAAAGTGTCGACTAAGAAAGAATAAGTTTTATTGCATGATGAAACTGGTAAATGAACAAAACAATTGCTGTTACTACTAGCCAAAATTAAATGATTTTGTTTATTTGTTTATTCTCGAAAAAACTTATCTAGTCGGGGTTCATTTGAAGTTGATTCCTTTTCATTAATTAGATTGACTACATTTCTTTTTATCCCTTGATTTCCGCGATAATTACGAAACGTACCTCGATTATATCGTCCTCGCTGTTCCTATCCACGTGAGTTCGAGTGGTTCCATGAACTCGATCGCTGCGAGTTTCCATGGTAGTGCCCTCGCTGTGAAAACATTTGCCGATTACGCCCGTTGCCGCGTAGATACCCAGAATTATGATGAAAATTCCTAGGATAATAAAATTTCTTACTCGACATACCCATCACCTCTCCTGCGGCCGATGATGATGAAGTCTCTTCATCTTGAGCTGCTTGAATGGCATCTTTCAGAGAGCTGTAATTACTAGCAGAAATTATTGTGCTGATTCGACGATTTCGTAAGCCATCGGAAAATTGCTTGATCGCTTGTTTTTCATTAACAGTTTTCAAAATATTGTAATATTCGGTATTATCGTTGGCTTGCGATATCTTAAGGTCAACAAATAAGTCTGTTATTTTTTTTCCATAATCAGCAATTGACATATCATTTTGGCGTAATTTTTGCAATTTATTTTGAATTGCTGCTGCTCCTTTTCTTGGCAACAACTCTTTCTGCATATCACTAACCAAGTCTTCAACATTAGAGTAATCGTCTTGAAGACGTAATTTAGCAGATTGAGATAATCTCCTTTTTAATATGAATTTAATTAAATTCTTTATGCATTCCTGTTTTGTTAACAAAGAATTATAATACTGAATATTGTCTACTAATTGTTTCACACTTGTTTCGTCATCTGACATAACAGGTAATAAAGTCAAAGCCGTTTTCAAATCGAAAGTATCCATATTGCTCGGATTTTCAGATTGTACACACTCGGGCTTACACAATTTTATAATATCCTGATATAATGATTCAAAAATCTTACAATAGGTTTGATAAGATGGAATATCAGTAGATTTAATCTTACCTTCCTTTACTTTACTATTAAAATTTATTAACAACTTAGAAAAGTCACTAAATATTGGCCTCTTTAAGTTTAGTATCTAAAACTTTTCCTTCACGTCTACTTGGTCCAATTTTAATTAAATATGTTCTCACTTCTTTTAATTTCTCATGTAACTGTTCTAAAGAAATATTCATAACTTACCACCAATACGTAGAATAGAGTATACTATAAATAATTTTACGAAATATTTAATAAAAATAAATAATAATAATATGGTTCAATGACGATTAAAAACACAATACCCTTATTTTTACACTATTAATAGACACGCACTTTTTTACTCATTTTATACGCACTTAGACGCCATTTTGAAACACTGATCAGCGCCGGTCATACTTTATAATACGCCCTTGGTTGACTTGCCTCTTCCATATTTGTGGGGGATTGTGGTTGCCGAAAAATAGACCTTCTTATGGTATTTCTGTTTATCTCTGTATTAATCCACTTTATATGACATCGCCTATATGTCCAATACAAGCAATATAGGGACTCCAGTAGAAGTACCAGCACAATGATAGACAGCAAAATGTTACTCGTAGTCAGGTGAAATTGTAATTATTCAACTCCTGCCTTATTGCTTCCCACTGCGTTTTGCACAATTACGGTCTCTTCTTTAGTCTGTTTACCGCCCATCTTGTATGTTATTTTTCGTTAACTTTTTGTTAAACACGTTTACACAGTCGCGCAGCTCAAAATAGAACGCCATAGCTTGATTTAGTTCATCAGTTTCACAAAGAAAAAATGTTCCACTCCAAATACGGCGGAGGGTGTCATATTCGCGTCGCGAATTACTTCGGCAGGGTCGCCATGTAGGGCGAATTGTTAGGAGAGGAGTTAAACAAACGAATGATGATATAAGACTCTCTTTATTGTATTAATAAATTTGATTATATAGGATTATTATTACACTTGTGTGTGTACTTTTATATACTCTTTCTACTACAATAGATTTATTGCTGAGCTTACGGCGCGCCTTGCTTACTTTAAGGAATAATGGCAGAGAGCCGTCCTCTCCTAAAAATATGTACTCGTATAACGTTACCGTTACAGCCTATTCAAAGTCCTCTTTTGAAAATGAGCATCCCGCCTTTTCAACAGAGGACTTTAAACAGATTCGCATATGAGGCAATCCATTTGCCATAGTTACCACGCAGGCGGGTTGGCAATAGCAGTTTGTCTTTACTTCTAGCTGTATTAGGAAGACGCTGCTACACATTTCCCGGTTTGTTTCCCCCTGTCACATGTTTAGATAACCTTGGGATTTATATATATACTCATCTACCTATCTTACCGTGTACGTCTTTTTCATATCTTAGAACATTTTCACCACATTTTCGATATCTTAGAAGTTATAAGGGCATTAACTTGGAGACGTTGAGGGGTGATGCTAGTTTAATCGACTGGACACCGGTAATTGATTGTTCTAATATTGAGGATAAGGTGATTAACTTCAATTCTCTAATCTTAGATGTATATAATCACCATGCACCAGTAAAGCGTGTGAAAATAAGATACAATCCTGCTCCTTGGATCACAGCTGATATAAAAGACCTGATGGCGCGTAGAGATAGAGCCAAAAGAAGATACGTAGGCGGTCCCATAATGAATTGGCCTAACTATGAACCAATGAAGGAAATGAAACGAAACCAAGTTTATTTTTCAATATAATCACCATGAATACTAACACACTTCTGACATCTGTGAATCAACATCTCTAAACCTTTATAAAAATAATCACATTTTTTATCCTCAAAATGACTGAAGACGGCCGCCTGCAACTCTTCATCGCTTGAAAATTTTCTTCCTCTTAAGTCCCGCTTTAAATTTGGAAATAAATAATAGTTGGACGGGGCCATGTCTGGACTGTAAGGTGGATGTTGAACTTCTGTGAACCCGCATTGACGAACTGCATCCTTCGAAACACCAGCGGTATGAACAGGGGCGTTGTCATGGAGCAACAGGACATCTTTAGACAGCTTGCCTCTTCGTTTTTCCTTTAACTTGTCTCGTAATTTATATATTAAAGAAGCATAATATTCGCCGTTGACGACTGTATTACGTTCTTTAAAATCCACCATCAAAATGCCTTGAAAATCCTAAAATATTGTGCACATCAGTTTTTAAGTCGATTGTTGCACCTTTGCCTTTCTAGGGGGCTTTTCACCCTTATAACGCCATTCCATCGACTCGCGCTTGCTTTGTGGATCATAATACAAGATCATAGTTTTATCACCAGTCACTAGCCGCTCGATCACAGTCTTTGGATTTTCGTCACAAAGATCCAAAAACTCCGAAGCGCACATATAGCTGACGTGAAGCACCGACGCTCCGGGAAGTCTGCAGTCTGCGAACATGTTCAAGATCGTTCCCACCATTACATTCGATTTGATAAACCACAAATTCTCGCAAAAGGACACCGATTCCTACCAAGGATGATACGCGAGGCTATTGAAATTAAAAAACATCCAAATTTCAATAGAGAAGATGGATGGGTGCTGCCACCTGCTTGGGATCCTATAATTAACAAAATTAAACCCAAACCTAAGCATACCACTGCAAGACTTCATGATACTATAAGCTCGTTTTGCGTAAATCGGACCAAAAAATTAATATTCAAAAACTGAAGGTAGCCGGACTAACTATGACATTGGGACGTCAAACATCTCAGTCCCTCCCGTGACCATGGTTGCTGTAAAGCACCCGAAACGTCGGGAATTAAAAATAAGTAAAAGTAGTGAAATAAACGCGATAAAATCCGTAAATTTAGTTTTATTCAATAAGAAATCATTCTCTTTATCTTGTTGTTGCTTTCCGTCGTCATGGAAATTAGCTCATATTATCTCTATACCCAAAGTTTCGAATCCTTCATCTACAACACATTATCGGCCTATTTCTATTCTACCATTTCTTTCAAAAGTGCTTGAACACATTGTCCACACACAATTAGCTAAGTTTCTTAACCGTAACAATATCTTAAGTACTTTTCAATCTGGTTTTAGGCCTGGCCACAGTACAACTACTGCTCTCCTCAAGGTAACGGATGATATCCGGTGCGGTATAGACCAAAATTACTTAACGGTACTCGGGCTGCTGGATTTTAGTAGTGCCTTCAATTCTATTGATTTCGATATACTTCTTAGCATTCTTCATTCTATTAATGTGTCTCCTTCAACTATTCAATGGTTTGATTCCTATCTCCGTGGTCGTTCTCAGTGTATTCGTTCAAATGAAACTTTATCTAAGTGGTGCAACCTAGCTACGGGTGTTCCTCAAGGTGGCGTCCTTTCTCTTTTACTCTTTTCTGTTTTTATTAACTGTATCTCCAAGGTGATATCTTCAAACTTTCATCTCTACGCAGACGATTTGCAGCTATGTCGTCATTTTCTAGTGACTGAAGCAAATTCAGCTATATTTGAAATAAATAAAGATCTTAATAAAATCTACGAGTGGTCCAGATCATATGGAATTGTTATAAATCCCAAAAAATCACAAGCAGTTATTATAGGCACCAGGTTTACTCGTAACCTACTTGATTTTACTTCACTCCCAGCAATGCAAATTAATGGCACTCCACTAAGCATTTCAGAAACTGTTAAGAATCTGGGCATCATAATGGATTGCAAATTGACATGGAATGCACATATCACAGAAGTTAGCCGGAAAATCAATTATACTTTACATTCTTTAAAATGTCTTCAAAGTTTTTTGCCTTTATCAACGAAGATTTCTCTTTTCCAATCACTTATTTTTCCGATTCTTGATTATGCTGATGTCTGTTATTTGGATGCGACTGAGGAGCAATTAAACAAGCTTGAGCGATTGCAAAACTTATGTATCCGTTACATTTTTGGGCCAAAAAAGTATGACCACGTCTCTTCCTATCGCAAACAGCTCAAGTGGCTCCCAATCCGACTTCGCAGGAATACCCGAATCCTATGCCTCCTTTTTAAAATACTCTACGATCCAACATCACCACCATATCTACGTGATCGATTCCGCTTTGCTCATTCTCCCGATGCAGTTTGCAGATCACATTTAAAAACCCTCCTAAATTTCCCTTCCTTCAGAACTAAGTACTATTCTCATTCTTTTACAGTACATGCAGTTAGGTTATGAATTCTCTTCCTACTGCAATTCGTGAGGCTCAAACAGTTTCAGTGTTTAAAAGGCGAGTTAAAGAGCACTATCTTTCTTTGTCGTCCCAATGATATGTATGACTTGTAAATATATGTGTATCTACTTGTATTTTATTTTATATATGTATATATCATAGTATTTAGGTATATGCATGTTTGTATGTATGGATGTATGTGTATGTTTTTATTATCTTTATTTTATATTAAGTTTATTAATATTATAAAATTTATTATGAGGGTGCACACTAAATCTGCTTCTCTTTGGATCTGTCCAGTATCAGGCCTGCTGGAAGAAATTTTATTATGAAATAAGCAGAGCCTTTGTACAAAATTTCTTTTTATTTTTCATTATAAAATACTTCGTGTGTACATAAATTGTTAAATATATATATATATATATATATATATATATATATATATATATATATATATATATATATATTACTTGGGGTAATCGATATATGTACACTGCCACTAGACATTCGCTGTACACGGTGATATACTCGTAAATATGACTTAATTTTCTATTGCATTTCGAAGTTTTATTTCATAAATATAAAGCAATGTCGATTGTTATAGAGTAATATATATTAAGTCACCTTTATCTTAATAAATGAGAAGGGAGATGTATGTCAAAAAACAGGCTTTAAGTTATAACATTTTATATACTACGATTATCTCTCAAAGCACGATTACCGTATTAAGCGATTTTGAGTTCCTAAGTCGAAGTATTTAGTAGTCCTTCAAGTCTGAAATTAATTAGATAAAGTTCTGTAAGTATCACGGATCTAAAATTTTTGCGGAACAAAGTATGAACGAAAAGCTAGATGCGCGTGCATGTGTGCGTGTGCGTTTACACAGACTTGACTTTAAAGAACATCTTTGTATGTATCTAAAATCTGGTTTTGAAAACTAAAGTAAAGTAACAGCCTTTACACGTCTCATAACTACGCACAGGCCACCTTATATTAATGAGGAGCTTTTACGGCAAGGAAGAATCAAGCGGGCTAAATAAGCGCTGACATATTCCATAATATGTTTTCAAAATATAAATAAAACAATACAAGTTCGAATAACTTCTACTTGTCTACTAGGTGGTAAGACTCCTTTCCTGTTTGGCAGTCCTTCCGTCTCTTACATCTGTTGCCAAATGGCACTGCGAAGTTACGGTCTAAAGTAAAAGACTGAGTAGTTCATGGAATTCAGTAGGAACGTACCATCAGGTGGACTGTAAATTAATTATTCACTTCGTTTATAAAAAAAATCAAGTTTTTTAAAGATTGCAATATCATGTTAATAAATGATATGAAATAGATCTGATATCTGATTTTATTGTTGTTTGAAGGGCCAATCAGTTTTCTATATTATGTTAACACAGTAATCTTTACTGAGTAGGGTTACGACTGAGCGGAAATAGTATCTGTCATTTTTCTCACACGCAATTATGTCAGAAGCGGCTGTTGCAAGATAATTCATAGCACTGAAGAGGGTAATACAGGTGCGATTAGTATTTGGGTCGCTAGTTTTGATTATTGAATTTACAACTGGCGATAAAGTAGACAGTTTTCACATGAATTTGACTTAATATTAAGCAATAATATTTTTTCAAAAAAAAAACGTAACATCCACACTATAATTTTCTCCTGTATCGTGGGGGCAGTTTACAAACACAAATTTCACAAGGACAAACATCAAGACCCGGAACAATTACTTGTAGGTCATACAAATACTTGTTCCGTGCGGGATTTGAACCCGCGAATCCCAAGCGCAGCCACTCATTGCTAAGCCACTAGGTACCACTACTACGGAGCCGTCAAATATTACATAAAGAAGTATAATAAAATTACAGCATATGTGGGGTTACATTGAAAGTTTTGCGTAACTGATAAATAAAAGAATATTTAATATAAACTTATATATTCACTGCTTTTTAAAGTATTCTCCATCACATTTTATTCACTTTTTCATTCTTTTAAACCATTTTTAAAACATGAGGACCATTGGTCTCAGAGCATGTTTTTCACGTGCTTTTGAAAGCTATGACGACCTAATCTTTGATATTTGGAAAAATAGAGAAATCACATGTTGCGTCAAACAAGTTTTTACATCAATCAACATGAGCCCGTTCTTGTTGTGGTGTGAGTTCCTAAAGAATTCAGTCAGAATCCGAACCTTGACTATCAAAGTACCGGAGTAAACGTCAAAGCCTGATGGATCAGTAAACTAAAGGTTTTTGAGTGGCATCCTTGTACGAGTGCGAAGTGTAGCTCTTCCCCAAGATAAGAGTATCAACCTGGTAAGACATGCAAATGGATTCTAGTGGATTTCTATGTTGGGACTTACAGCCTAGCAGCGTTCTTGTGTAGGTCTGGAATGATGATAACGATGATGGTATATTTATATAATAGGTATCATTAATTTCTTTATATAATCCTACTTTTGTCATTTTGTGTGTGTTTTCAGAAAAGTAGTGGCATTGTAAGAATATCTCTAACCTTACTTCGTCCTATAGTAAAATGTAACAGAGTGAAAGGATTCAGGAGATGGACAGCAGCGTCTTCCTTATAACAACCAGAAAAAAAACTACGGTTGCCCATTCGTTTGACAACCGTGACAATGGGGCAATCTATGGGGAGGCCTATGTTAAGCAGTGGACTCCGATAGGCTGTAATGAATTTTTAATGATAAAATCCTCTAGGAAGGTTTTATTTCGTAAATATTTTGATTTGATTTTAGTCTTTAATAAACCTGAAAGTTTGTTTATTTACAAATGGATTTATGGTCTTATTTGTGAATGTTTTTGGTATTTAATTATTAATAAGATTACTACAAATCTTAATGAGCAACTCTTACCCATTACGTATATTAATGTTAACGAATCGAAAAACAACAATATATCCTATAGAATACAATCCATCTATAGATAAATCGTATGTGGTAAAACTAATATATTTTTACAAATACGAGCATAAGTGTGTTTTGTGACGATAATTTCTTGATTCCTGATATTTGCATCGCTTAAAAACATTTGAGGAGCATCAGTCAAAAACCACTCGACGTGTTGTTAATCTCTATGAAGAGGAGTGCTTTGTGCAGTGAACATTGTGTAAGCCGTAAATCCAGCATAGAGCATTACACTGCGGGATTAGTACCCTTTTACCTATTGCATTGCATACATACATGCATTGATGAGTTCCCGTCTAAAGGTATACCCTTTAGACGGGAACTCATCAAAAGAAATTAAGTATGATTAAAGGCTATTAGGTATTCCATCTTAGTCTTCGGAGATGACAATGCATGTGCACTTGCACATGGGCTGCAGTAGCCACTTACAATCGGGTAGACTGTTAGTTCAATTGTCAATACAAATTTATAAAAAAAAACACAAGATTCCTTTTATTTATGAGAGTGCATGAGCAGTTTAGTCAGCCGTGCTACTTCAATATGTTTTAGCGGATTTCTATAATATTTTATTTTCATAATATTTTCTAATCCATCGTAAATATGAAATGTGAGATTATCGGCTCTGCAATTCCTTCCATTATTGAAAAGAAATTGCTTTTTGATCAGCAATTTTGTCGTACTACGGGAATGCGTCATACCATTTTTATACTGTCTATTGTAAGTAGTTTTTTTCCATCGCCGATACAGAAACTTGCTCAAAAATTAAAAATAATTTTATAATATTTAAATATAATGCTGAGAGTTTTAGCGGGAACATGACTTTCAGCGGATTGCTGCCTTTTGCTTATTGTTAAAATAATGGCTTGAACTAAATTTTGATACCTAAAAGTGCGATATTATGTCTTGTATCCTTGCGCATGTGAACGGTGAAATAAGTGTCCCGATGGTGATGTGAGTTTTAAGTTTTTGTGTTTGCTACGGCGCTTTTAGTTACTATGGTCATCGACTATCTGCTGGTCCAAACTGCCGTCAAAGTCTCCCAAAAACTTTTGCAAAAGTAGTGTGATACATACAAATATTGTGAAGGAGTTTTTGAACATAATATCATTAAGAAATAATAATAGTTAACACTTGCATAAGTATACTCGTACGAGTCCAAACTTTATGACTATTAAATATCTATATAATTATCACCTAATTAATTGTGTGCGTTGTTATTGCTATTGCCTTTGTGGATTTTGGTCAATCAATTTTCACATACTGAATATCGTGCATTATTGCATTATTTCGTGTGGATATGAAGATAAGGTGCTTGACGTACGTTAAATTTCATGAAATTTCGCTGGACGTCAGTCCGTGACTTTGGTAGCTGCAACTACTCGAAACAAGGTACTTAAAATAAAATAAACATGATAAAAGTAAAAATACAGTTTGAATGAAATAGATAATTTACCTTTATTGGCATTAGAGTAGTTTATATTATTTATAAAATATAATTTTTGCCACCCTGTTTCATATAATATTTTCCTAGAAGATCTTTGAAAAACGCTGAGTTCTGATGTCGTGCTCCTTTCTTCTGGTTTGATTAATGATTGGGTGTTGATTATTTGCTACGAGCAATATGTATAAACGTGGCTTTAAATTCATAGATAAGAAACAAATAAACATTTAAAACTCCTTGAAAATATAATGCACAGCGATTTACAATAAAAGGTTCTAACTATTACATGATGTAAACCTTTTTTCTTTGCAGATGATTTTATGAAATTTGTAATTCCTGCGAAAGTCTTACAACATACTTCTATATAGAAATATTTCAACCTAAGCTTATCTCCTGCGGGTCGAAAAGGTTATGGAATACAAATAGTTATTTCGTCTGTAAGTTAACTAAGTTTCGCGATTAAAGATTTTTGCTACACGATATTTCGAGACTAGAGCTGAGATACTGTGAATAAATTGAATGAAGACATAAGTAATGTTATAGCGAAATAAAACTTTTATCGAACTTAACGAATTTTTTTAATTATTTGTTACAAGGAAAGAAGATACAGTGTCAATTTCGATTCCCGGATCGGGCCAAAAAATCAATTATTTAGTTTTTCTGTCAAGAAGTTCTCAGTAGCTGCCCGGAGTCAGGAAGTTGGTGGTGTCTCACTCCCGTGCCTCGGAAAGCACGTAAAGCCGTTGGTCCTGCACCTGATCTCTCTCCGGTCGTGTCGGTTTACCGTCCCATCGGGTTATGAGGGAATAGAGAGTGCACTTGTGCTTGCGCATACGCTTGGGTACTATAATCCTGTCCTGCGCTGATAGTTAGCCTCCGTTGAGGCAGGTCGCCGTGGCCGAAACTCGGTCTGGAGGACATTATTATCTAGAAGTCTGATTTACTGATCTTGAGTGTAATTCTCAAACTGTGTCAAAAAAATCAGTAACAGTACGACTTTTTTGTCACACTTATTGTCTAGTAGTACAGTACAGTCTTCTGCAAAATAGTAACAAATTACGTATGAGTGACTTAAGTCGATTACGCGAAATCTGCTCTGCTTCGTAACAATGAAACTATGTCAAGACGACCGTTAAGTATCCCTCAAGTTCAGTCTTGTCCACTAAGGGTTCCAGACAAAGTTGGGACCACCATGTGGAATTTATGACGGTCAAGGCTATTTTACAACCTCCCAAACGAGCGACTGCGGTCAACTGGGTCAGGATCAACTTTATTGGGTTTTCTCTCCGGTGTAGCCTTCATTTGAATTCTCTCTACCTCGAGTACTATGATTGTTAGCTTACAGAATTATTTGTTGTTTTTTTTGTCTAAAGTAGTAGTTATCCGCTCAATCCCCTAGCGGTCTCATGAGACCGCACCCACCCACAGCACTATAACCCATAAAACTTATATTTTATGGGTTATAGTGCTGTGGAGTGCCTCAGCCAAGTGGAGAGGGCTATGCTCGGAGTTTCTCTGCGTGATAGACTCAGAAATGAGGATATCTGCAGTTAAACCAGAGTGTCCGACATAGCCCAATGGATTAGTAAGCTGAAGTGGCAATGGGCCGGCCATATAGCTCGAAGAACCGATAATCGATGGGGAAGAAAGGTTCTCGAGTGGCAGCCTCGTACCGGTAGGCGTAGTGTAGGGCGACCCACCATTAGATGGAGTGACGACCTGGTAAGATATGAAGGAAGTCGATGGATGCAGGTGGCTCAGGACCGTGCTTGTGGCACTACTTGGGGGAGGCCTATGTTCATCCGTGGACTTGTGAAGGGCTGTAATGATGATGATGAACGCCTGATCCTAACAGTCGTATAGAGTAGAAAGAGATCAAAGAATACTTTATATCAATATGCGTAAGGATTGTCGCCAAATAATTTTGAAATGTTGTCAATAAAAAATCGCTGGAAGATTGACTGAACAAGCTGTGAATTTTGTGTGATTACAAATATTAATTTTCAGTAGTCTGACTTTTATGTTTTATAAACAAAAAAGCTAGCTTACTAAACAAACTTACAAAGCTTAACTAATTATGGTCGAATATCGACCACTAGGCGATCACAGACTATCACTCATTTCTAAAAAGCTTTTTGGTACACAACATAGTCTATCGCGTTTACTCATAACGTGTTTCATTACTTTGTTTTCTTCACTTCTGAATATGTGTTGTGAATCAGCACTTATTCAGAATTGCGATTGACAATTTTATTACTGCGGGTGGGAATTGAAGTCGGTTTGCCTCAGCAATGGAGTTTTAATTCGAGTTGTTATATTTGGACAGAACTACACTCGTAGTTTCCTAGGTTGATAATATTCGTAAATAAGATATTTGCCGAAGAATAAAGATCACCAACGTAACCTTCTATATATAAGATGTAAGCTAAAAATGGTCACATTTGTCGCAGATATGTTAAGCCTTGGTGCATACATTTCATAGAAAAGAGACCGCGCTTAAGTCAGTGCAGTGTGAAACGCCCCTAGGCTAGATAGATAGCGGTATGCGCAAGTCTGCTGGTAGCGGATAAATGCATAAAGCCGAATATCGGGCTAAATGGTGCACATTAGGAAAGTCCTGTGTCCACTAGTTTACCACCGAATGCAGCATGGTAGTTTTGACAACAAATTATCTCCGTCTCTTAATCCAAATTACGAGATTATATTGTGATTTGACTGAGATACCATTAAGAAGTTTACGAATTATGGACGGACATAAAATTGAAGTACATACTAACATACATACAAATATGCAATGTAACAGCTAATATACTTCCCATTTCCTGAATCAGACTTCCTTTAAGTTCTGTTAGGGTAATAGATCAGTTAACCTATATTTCTCAAAAAATTGCAATTAATAATTTCATTGGTGCCTGCAGACATCCAATTGTTTTTTTGCGCCAAAGTTACACTACCTATGACGGAAGTATATTGTTTATTTCTACACCATCTACTTACTTTAACGATTGTATTAGCCTGAATTTGATTGCAGCGAGCTCTCAGTCATAATAAATGAAGAAGGCTAAGATGAAAGCTCTCGTAACCAGTGTACGAGGTAGTCTTCAATGATGACAACGCATCCCCATCTTAATTACTAATCGAGGATAGATGTAGGTATCTGTGGGCCACAACATCCACTTACTATCGAGTGGACTTTATGCTAGTTTGTCACCCTTATTCTACAAAAAAGGCTTTCCCGTAGACTGCTTCATAGAGGTGATATTTGTAATAGTTGCTTCAATTGGCATGCGGATTGCCAACCACAGTGATGTATTTTTTAGTTGTTTTCAAGGAAGATGTTCCTGCACATATTATGTAACGGTTTCCCTCTTCCCACTCTTTCAAAACCCATGGATAAATACAAGCTAGGCTAGTTTTCTTACTCCACCACTACGCAGTAAGTACATCTGACATACATTTTAGCCAGAGATATTACCGTCGCAGCTGAATAAAACTTTATTAAATGTAGCGTCAAATTATTACTATGTTTTGTTAACAACTTGTTGGAGTTTCCCTCCGTTGATGTTCAATTATTCAGTACATTAGAATTGGCCCCACGACAAACGATTTGTTTTTACGATAAAACGTACACTTCTGTAATCAATTCAGCGACAGTGATTTATTTCAGCAACGCAAATGAAGGCAGTGAGAGTTTTTATTTCTAGAATGATTTCTCGAATTTAATCATTTGATAATAAAGGGGAACAAATTAAGAGAATCGTGGGCACAATATTGTTACTGTGAAATGTATGTATTACGACTGACTAATGTCCCGCTCATCACCGCTATCACAATCTCAACAGCTACATCTTCCCTCAGTATTGGCTGCTGCAATTCTCTTGTTTCTCGTCTTATCATATTATTACCACATGAAATACACTAATAGTTTGACGAACTTGGAAAACATAATGATTAACGGAAATGCTGTTACTATACTTCGAATTTAAAATGGCAGCTGAGATAGCAGCATATTCCTCACAATAACTTAAAACAATAAAAAACTGCGGTTGCCAACCTGCCTGCCAAGCATAGCAACTATCGCATAATCCCCTCCGTGAAGCAATGAAGGAGGCCTATGTTTAGCAGTGGAATTTTATAGGCTGTAATGTATGGATACGAATATAAAAAAATATTGAAATATATTTCCAGCGTAAACTCTAAAAGTGTCGTCTTGTATTGTACCTTGATCGACATTTGACCCTTGTCAAGTCTTGATCATGTTAGGCACCTTTGAACTTGTGCATAATTTACTACGATCAAGAGTGATTATAATATCAGCATTACGAACTGTACTCAATTTATTCAATGAGTTATTAATAACAGCCTATGAAAAGACAAATATACTGCTGAACATACGCCTTTCCTTCTTTTAGCAATAAATAAATAAAATAATATAGTATAATATATAGTATTTATTGTAATTATTTTAAGAGTCCTGTTGCGTTCCTTCAAGATTTTTTTCGAAACAGTAGAAAGCATAAAAATTTAATGAATGAAATATAATAAGTGCTACTTTTTTATAGGATAGGGTGATAAACGAGCACGCAGTCGATCTGATGGTAAGTGGCTGCTGCGGCCCATAGACATCAACATCTATCCTCGACTACGAATCTAAATGCTGATGCCTCACCTGTGAGGACTAAGACGGAATGCCTCGTTTCCAGTAAAAGGGGTCTCTGGTTCTCCACACTCACTATACGAAACAAAGCAGCATTACGCTACTATTTTACGCTGATATTCTGTGAAAGCGTGGTCCTTCCCCGGTCGAGCCGACCCATTTTTGCTACAACTATACTACTAATACAACTGTAGCATAGCTCTACCACGGATATAAAATCAAACATCTAAACTCAAACATTTTATTGCGTTCATGTGGTTACATAAATAATTCTCAAGTTGGATATATTAGAGCCAAACATGAGCCCTGATAGGGCGTAGCAATATTATATTATATTATGTTATATATCAATTTATTCCAATCAATTTAGAAAGATGAATTTTATTTTATTTACTTAAACTACTTACTTAAACTACTACATTACTTTTAGGTTTAATAAACGTTTGCAATATTTACAACGATATTAAAGAGGTTTACATATTCAAAATAAACAATTATTATTTTTCACTGAAAAACTCTGACAACTTAATTTCAAAGAGAGCTTAAAATATTAAATATTTTTTAAGCTCTTTGAAATTTATACAACGATTCTTCTTTTTGTAGACATTTGGGAATTTTATTATAAATTTTACACACGTACCATGGGGGCCTGATTTAAATGTTTTTAATTTTGTGATAGGTGGAGCTAATTTTATACTAGGACGTAAAAAATGAGGATATTGAAAAAAGGTGCATATTCTTTTTAATAAATGCCCATACTTCTAGTAAGTATATATATGTATGTATATATATATATATATATATATATATATATATATATATATATATATATATATATATATTGTCGTGAAGCGAGAATAAAAAACTAAAGAACCTAACTTAACTACAACGAAAACAACCAAAATAAAATAAATTATTTAAAAATTTGAAAAGTTTTACAGTTTCTTTTATAAAAAAAAGGGTATGAAGGTGATGATGGGTTGTAATGAAGATAGTGATTTACAATATTATTAAAAAAAAATAACGAAGATAAAGATACTGCAACGAAGTGTGCACAGGCTATGTCTATGATAGGTGCACAGCTCCTGCTCTAGGTACACGCAGAATCTGGAGAAAGCACACGCAGCGTCTGGAGAAGGTACACGCAGCGCTTGGAGTAGGCACACGCAACGCCCGGAGTAAGTACACGCAGCACTCGGAGTAGGTACACGCAACGTCTGGAGTAGGCACGCAGCGTTTGAAGTAGGTACAAGCGGCGCTTGAAGTAGGCAAACACAACTTCCGGAGTAGACACACACAGCGTCCGGAATAGACACGCAGCGTCTGGAGTAGGTCCACGCAACGTCTGGAGTAGGCACGCAGCGTTTGAAGTAGGTACACGCGGCGCTTGAAGTAGGCAAACACAGCGCACTAGTAGGCGGAGGCGTAGGCGTGGCTAGGCGACGACTTAAGGAGCGGGCAGAGGCTTGCAGGATCCCGAGGCAGTGCGGATAAGGCCTTTAGGAGATGCTTCAAGTATCAAAGCTCAAGTCAGACTCCCCCATTCGCCGATTGTTCGGCTTATTTTCCCTTTTTTTTGACGGATCTGGCATAAGAACGGAAAATTATTCTCATTAAATTTGAAATTATTTAAATTAAAAGCAAATTCTTGTAAATGGCCAAGAAGAAAGGAGTATTTTGAAGTAAAAACATCAGGCCGGTAACGATATTTGAATAAAAATTGCCATGACAACCTGATAAACAACGATGTCAAAACATGTCAAATTTTGGTTTTAGGCTCGTAATACAGAAACGGCAAGATTTAAGTGAAAAATGAGATATTATTTATATAGGAAAAAAAAGTAGCGCAACAGCGCGCACGAAACCCGAAATTGCAGAGTTATGGAGAACTAAATAAAAGACCGAAAAAGGTAGACTCCATTGACACCGATTTAAAAAGTGCTGATAGCATGAAAAATACGAAGTGAAAATGATTTGTTATTGCGTTCTTATGAATTAAAAATATTACAGGATTCTATGGAAATAAAGGTGATGCAAAATATCAAGTTTTGAGGCGAATGTAGAACATCAAAAACAGAATGGAAAAATAAGTTTAAAATAGTGTAAAATGATATGTAAGTATGTATAAGCATAACGCTACATTTTCCCCCCGACCCTGGAAAATTTTTGACTCAGCAAAAATTTTGACATGTACACCATAAAATAAACCATGAAAACACAGCTTTGCAGAAACAGACATCACCAGGCAAAATCAGATATACCGTCTCTTACATTCATCATCTGCATTCAGGTAAGGGTGGAGTTCACATTCGATGACTACCACTCTAAAAGTGTGTTTTCGAAAGGACATTCAGGCTTATTTAAGGAGTTGTCATCCGCTCCTGCGTGGAAAAAAACATTTTGAAAGGACATCCAGGCTTATTTAAGGAGTTGTCATCCGCTCCTGAGTGAAGATAAAGATAAAGAAATTAATCTTAAGCAAGCTTTAGTCGCTATGACTTAAGTAAAGATTAAGAACGGCCAGAGCGGTAGGGCTCAAAGCCAGAGATCAGCAACATCACTAACGAGATGTGTCTAAAATTGATATTTATACATATATACAAACTTATATACAAATATACAAACATATATACAAATGTAGTGTCATGCAAAACAGTATTAGCTGGTTCCACACATCTAATCTTCACTTCGTATTGGAGTTCGGCCTTGTTAAGGAATTCGTACTTAATAATCCTTTTCATTGTTATAATTAAGTGTAAAGTTAAGTTTAAGAAATAAAAATTTAATTAAAAATTGTACCTCTTTAAGTTATCTAGAATAAGAATATTAAAGTGATGAATGTAAGTGAAGTGTTATATGTAGGTCTAAATATAATCCAGATAAGTTGAAAAACTAGATGAAGTTTTGTTTTAGAATTTGGAAGATTGTACCTCTTTAAGTTATCAAGAATAAAAATATTAAAGTGATGAATGTAAGTGAAGTGTTATATGTAGGTCTAAATATAATCCAGATAAGTTGAAAAACTAGACGAAGTTTTGTTTTAGAATTTGGAAGATTGTACCTCTTTAAGTTATCTAGAATAAGAATATTAAAGTGATGAATGTAAGTGAAGTGTTATATGTAGGTCTAAATTTAATCCAGATAAGTTGAAAAACTAGATGAAGTTTTGTTTTAGAATTTGGAAGATTGTACCTCTTTAAGTTATCTAGAATAAAAATATTAAAGTGATGCATGTAAGTGAAGTGTTATATGTAGGTCTAAATATAATCCAGATAAGTTGAAAAACTAGATGAAGTTTTGTTTTAGAATTTGGAAGGTTGTACCTCTTTAAGTTATTTAGAATAATAATATTAAAGTGATGAATGTAGGTCTAAATATAATCCAGATAAGTTGAAAAACTAGATGAAGTTTTGTTTTAGAATTTGGAAGATTGTACCTCTTTAAGTTATCTAGAATAAAAATATTAAAGTGATGAATGTAAGTGAAGTGTTATCATCATCATCATCATCATTACAGCCTTTCACAAGTCCACTGCTGAACATAGGCCTCCCCCAAGTAATGCCACAAAGCACGGTCCTGAGCCACCTGCATCCATCGACTTCCTGCATGTCTTACCAGGTCGTCACTCCATCTAGTGGGGGGTCGCCCTACACTACGCCTACCGGTACGAGGCTGCCACTCGAGAACCTTTCTTCCCCATCGGTTATCGGTTCTTCGAGCTATATGGCCGGCCCATTGCCACTTCAGCTTACTAATCCGTTGGGTTATGTCGGTCACTCTGGTTTTACTGCGGATATCCTCATTTCTGAGTCTATCACGCAGAGAAACTCCGAGCATAGCCCTCTCCATAGCTCGCTGAGCGACCTTAAGCGTCCTCATACGGCCAGCAGTGAAGGACCACGTCTCAGATCCATAAGTCATCACTGGCAACACGCACTGGTTGTACAATCTAGTTTTTAGAGATTGAGGTATACTTGACGAAAAGATATGTCGTAATTTCCCGAACGCTGCCCAGCCGAGTTGAATCCGTCGATTGACCTCTCGGTCGAAGTTGGACTTACCTAGTCGGACTATTTGTCCCAGGTAAACGTACTCGTCAACAACTTCGAGCATGGTGCTCCCAACAACTACCGGCATAGGTGTGACATGGACATTGAACATGATCTTTGTTTTGTCCATGTTCATCTTAAGACCTATCCGTTGGGAGGCACTATTGAGGTCATTGAGCATAGTGCTTAAGTCCTCCAGCGATTCTGCCATAAGGACTATATCGTCGGCAAATCGAAGGTGAGTGATGTACTCGCCATTGATGTCAATACCGTATCCTTTCCAGTCCAGTAGCTTGAGACAGACAGGAGATGGGCAGCAGCATCTTCCTGATAACAACTGTGACGTAATAAAAAACTGCGGTTGCCAACCCGCTCGCCAAGCGTGGCAACTACGGCAAATACCCCCAATGAACAAATACACAAAAAGACGGCCCCCAGTCCCCGGCGGCCCCGCTATTCCTGGCTACGGTGGCGACCATGGTAACGGCGGGGCAGGGGGTGCTAAGAATCTCCGGTGGAGGTTCGGTTGCCACCTACGACGACTCGACCTGGCAACATATAACGCACGCACCCTGAGGGCTGACGAGAAGATACTGGAGCTGGAAGAAGAGGTAGACAAGTTGCGCTGGCATATTATTGGATTATCCGAGGTCCGAAGAGAGGGGGAGGACACGGCAATCCTCGAGTCCGGCAACTTGTTCTATCACCGGGAGGGCGACCATCTGTCCCAAGGAGATGTCGGATTTATCGTCCACAAGTCTCTCGTCAACAACGTTGTAAAGATTGGGAGTGTGTCGACGAGGGTCGCGTACCTGATACTCAGAATCACCAAACGGTATTCGCTGAAGGTCATTCAGGTTTACGCACCAACCTCGGCACACCCCGATGAGGAGGTGGAGGAAATGTATGAGGATATTTCCAGAGCCATACATTCCTCCAAAACCCACTACACGGTGTTGATGGGAGACTTCAACGCAAAACTAGGCACAAGAGAAAGCGGTGAGCTGAAGGTAGGGAAATTTGGAGTAGGGCAACGGAACCGAAGGGGCCAGCAGCTGGCCGACTTTATGGAGAAAGAGGGACTCTTTATGATGAACTCTTTCTTCCAGAAGCGGCCCCACAGGAAGTGGACCTGGTCGAGCCCCGACGGTTCGACAAAAAATGAGATTGACTTCATTATGACGACCAGACGCCAACTGTTCAGTGATGTCTCAGTGATCGCAAGGGTGAAAACTGGCAGCGATCACCGAATGGTTAGAGGCACACTGAACCTAAACGTTAAGTTGGAGAGGTCTCGTCTAATGAAGTCAACGCTCCGTCCCCCTCGTGCTCTAATCCAGAATCCCGAAACCTTTCAGCTCGAGTTACGTAACCGCTTCCAGTGCCTAGAAGATTGCAATGCAGTGGACGATATGAACGACAAGCTCGTGGAAACTGTCCATGCGGTCGGAGCTAAGTTCTGCAAGACCCGCCGCAGAAGAACACAAAAACTCTCCGATCACACTCTTAATCTCATGGCTGTTAGACGGGAGATGAGGCTGCAATCGTCAACAGATTTGACAGCATACAGGCAACTGAACAGACAGATCTCCAAATGCATGCGGCGAGACTTACGCAACTTTAATACTTCTCGTATTAAAGAAGCGATCGAGCGGAATCAGGGCTCCAAAGTCTTTGCCAGAGATCTGTCTGCCAGAAAGAGCCAACTGTCAAAGCTGAAGACTGAGTGTGGCAACATCGTTTCCGGGACACCTGAGATTTTGAGTGAGATTGAGAGGTTCTATGGGCAGCTGTACACATCATCGTTGGAGCCACACGCAAGTGTGAGTAACGATCCAAGAGCTAGTCTTATCCGACACTATTCCGATGATATCCCGGACGTCAGTCTAAGCGAGATTAGAATGGCTCTCCAGCACCTTAAAAACGGCAGGGCCCCAGGCGAGGATGGAATTACAGCGGAGCTTCTGAAAGCGGGTGGAACACCGGTACTTGTAGTCCTTCAGAAGCTCTTCAATTCCGTCCTCCATGGTGGCACTACTCCAGAAGCGTGGAGCAGAAGTGCGGTGGTCTTGTTCTTTAAGAAAGGCGACAACGCTCTCTTAAAGAACTACAGACCGATTTCCCTTCTGAGCCGCGTCTACGTGCTGTTTTCGAGAGTCATTACGAACCGTCTCGCACGCAGACTTGACGACTTCCAGCCTCCCGAACAAGCCGGTTTCCGAAAAGGCTTCAGTACCATAGACCACATACATACCCTGCGGCAGATTGTACAGAAGACTGAAGAGTACAATCTGCCACTTTGCCTGGCATATGTGGACTATGAGAAAGCCTTTGATTCCGTCGAAATTTGGGCGGTGCTACAGTCCCTTCAGCGGTGCCAAGTTGACTGTCGGTATATCGAAGTGCTGAAGTGTTTGTACAGTAGGGCTACGATGGCTATCCGAGTACAGAACCAGAGCTCGAAACCTATCCAACTGCAGAGAGGTGTAAGACAGGGTGACGTTATATCCCCGAAACTCTTCACCGCTGCATTGGAAGTGAAGTGTTATATGTAGGTCTAAATATAATCCAGATAAGTTGAAAAACTAGACGAAGTTTTGTTTTAGAATTTGGAAGATTGTACCTCTTTAAGTTATCTAGAATAAGAATATTAAAGTGATGAATGTAAGTGAAGTGTTATATGTAGGTCTAAATTTAATCCAGATATGTTGAAAAACTAGATGAAGTTTTGTTTTAGAATTTGGAAGATTGTACCTCTTTAAGTTATCGAGAATAAACATATTAAAGTGATGAACGTAGGTGAAGTGTTATATGTAGGCCTAAATATAATCCAGATAAGTTGAAAAACTAGAAGAAGTTTTGTTTTAGAATTTGGAAGATTGTACCTCTTTAAGTTATATAGAATAAAAATATTAAAGTGATGATTGTAAGTGAAGTGTTATATGTAGGTCTAAATATAATCCAGATAAGTTGAAAAACTAGATGAAGTTTTGTTTTAGAATTTGGAAGATTGTACCTCTTTAAGTTATCTAGAATAAAAATATTAAAGTGATGAATGTAAGTGAAGTGTTATATGTAGGTCTAAATATAATCCAAATAAGTTGAAAAACTAGATGAAGTTTTGTTTTAGAATTTGGAAGATAGTACCTCTTTCTAGAATAAAAATATTAAAGTGATGAATGTAAATGAAGTGTTATATGTAGGCCTAAATATAATCCCGATAAGTTGAAAAACTAGATGAAGTTTTGTTTTAGAATTTGGAAGATATGATAAGGATGAGTAAATAAAGAGTTAAGAACGAAAGAGAAAGCAATTCAATCAAAAGGAAATGGATAAGGCGTAGCTAAGGTGAAGAAAAGAAGAACTTTTACGTTGGGCGCCAAATGTCGTGAAGCGACAATAAAAAACTAAAGAACCTAACTTAACTACAACGAAAACAACCAAAATAAAATAAATTATTTAAAAATTTGAAAAGTTTTACAGTTTCTTTTATAAAAAAAGGGTATGAAGGTGATGATGGGTTGTAATGAAGATAGTGATTTACAATATTATTAAAAAAAAATAACGAAGATAAAGATACTGCAACGAAGTGTGCACAGGCTATGTCTATGATAGGTGCACAGCTCCTGCTCTAGGTACACGCAGAATCTGGAGAAAGCACACGCAGCGTCTGGAGAAGGTACACGCAGCGCTTGGAGTAGGCACACGCAACGCCCGGAGTAAGTACACGCAGCACTCGGAGTAGGTATACGCAACGTCTGGAGTAGGCACGCAGCGTTTGAAGTAGGTACAAGCGGCGCTTGAAGTAGGCAAACACAACTTCCGGAGTAGACACACACAGCGTCCGGAATAGACACGCAGCGTCTGGAGTAGGTCCACGCAACGTCTGGAGTAGGCACGCAGCGTTTGAAGTAGGTACACGCGGCGCTTGAAGTAGGCAAACACAGCGCACTAGTAGGCGGAGGCGTAGGCGTGGCTAGGCGACGACTTAAGGAGCGGGCAGAGGCTTGCAGGATCCCGAGGCAGTGCGGATAAGGCCTTTAGGAGATGCTTCAAGTATCAAAGCTCAAGTCAGACTCCCCCATTCGCCGATTGTTCGGCTTATTTTCCCTTTTTTTTGACGGATCTGGCATAAAAACGGAAAATTATTCTCATTAAATTTGAAATTATTTAAATTAAAAGCAAATTCTTGTAAATGGCCAAGAAGAAAGGAGTATTTTGAAGTAAAAACATCAGGCCGGTAACGATATTTGAATAAAAATTGCCATGACATCCTGATAAACAACGATGTCAAAACATGTCAAATTTTGGTTTTAGGCTCGTAATACAGAAACGGCAAGATTTAAGTGAAAAATGAGATATTATTTATATAGGGAAAAAAAGTAGCACAACAGCGCGCACGAAACCCGAAATTGCAGAGTTATGGAGAACTAAATAAAAGACCGAAAAAGGTAGACTCCATTGACACCGATTTAAAAAGTGCTGATAGCATGAAAAATACGAAGTGAAAATGATTTATTATTGTGTTCTTATAAATTAAAAATATTACAGGATCCTATGGAAATAAAGGTGATGCAAAATATCAAGTTTTGAGGCGAATGCAGAACATCAAAAACAGAATGGAAAAATAAGTTTAAAATAGTGTAAAATGATATGTAAGTATGTATAAGCATAACACTACAATATATATATATATATATATATATATATATATATATATATATATATATATATATATATATATATATATATATATATATATATATATAGATGTAGATGTTAATTTACAGCTGTAAGTGCTATCTATGTTTGTAATTATTCGGATACATTTTTTTTGTAAAATAAACAATTTATTTACGTCTGTGCTGTTCCCCACAGTAAAATGCCGTACTTGAGCCATGCATGGGCATAAGCATAGTATGCACACGTGGCTGTTCTTGAATCTGTAACCTTTTTAAGTTCGTATAGTGCATATAAGAAACGGGTAAGTTTAGATGATACTTTCTTTATGTGTTCTTTCCAATGTATGCCTGAATCTATGTTTATACCTAATAATGTATATGAATCAACACATTCTAGTTTAGTATCGTTGTAAGAATAATTTATAGATAGGGGGCATTTTTGATACGGCTTAAATTGTATTATCCTAGTTTTTGTGTAATTTATGACGAGATTGTGATTTTGTAACCATTTAGAGGTATTTGTAAGTACACTATCTAGATTAAATATATTTTATATTTCATTGACATATTTGTATACTGCTGTAGGTGTTGATCTGTTTTTGCGAAAGCCATATTGATTGTCATTTAATATATTGAACTTTTCGCAGTAACAGTATAGTCTATTAGCCATAACGGATTCAAATATTTTTGAAAACATTGGAAGTTCTATGTTTGATTCACTTAGTAAGAATAAAGAAAGAATGAAAATGAATTTGTTTATCTGGGAAAGTAATTCACATACTAATTTAAGGAAAAAACAAAAATAGTGGATTTATTATATACGAGCAAACTGTCCAGGTTTTGCCTCGTTAGGATTTATTCTTAGGCGATATCGAAGTCCATTTTTTATCAATATTTCAACTTCTCAAAAATCCAAGTTCTTCACAGCCTAGCCCTCGGCCACTCCTGACATTGCTCTCTATCTGTTCGTCAAGTTTCATTACAATCAGTTCAGCCATTTCGATGATTAGCCCTGACAGACAGACAGATAAACACTATTATAATGGTTATTCATATCTTAGTAGCGTCTAAATCAGGTCAATATAACGTAGTATTTTATTGGAAAAAATGATGGTTTTTATTGAAAAAAAAAAACTATTTTTAAATAGATGATCTTTGATCATATTAAATCTAAAAGACGTCACATTAATAGTAGTAATGTAGGGCGGGTCACTAGTTAATTCTATGTTGAAGTCGCGACAAACAACCGAAAGTATTTTTACGATATCTGCAATGCTCATACAATGGCGGGGCCTAAATACACTACCAAAAACTTTTACCGTGCGTGAATTTGTCCAAGCATCCAGTAGGAGGTATATATGGGTCATGAAGCTTTAATGTTCGACGTTAGAATGCGGTAAATGCCAGACTACATTAGACTACGCGTGCTAGCAATAGCATTCCAGACTAGATTCTTCATTGTAAAATGCTTGTCGTTGTTTGCTAACGTATGGTGCATTCTTACTTAAATATTCTAGAATCTACAAAAAATAGCTGTCGTGAAAATTATAGATTGTGTGTTAAAAAAAGAAATAATAGTCATTTATTTGCCAGAAATAGGCGTACACATATTAAATATAAAAATAAGCGAAAATAATAAATAAATAACTTCAAAACACAGCAATAAAAACTCAAATTCTAACTAATATAAGATAAAGTTAAATAAAATATAAAACAAATATAATAAAAAATGGAAATTGTACGCCTCACTCCCGACAAACGAGGTTAGCAACTTGGCATATTTTGCAGCATTTTTTTAGCGCCGATCTCTGTGACATCTCCGATGCCACTCAGACTCATTCCTGAAATGCTGTGATAGGACAGCACGAAGATATCTCTAGGGCTAGATATACGAGGAGAACCGCACGAATGGCTCTCTTCTTATTTTGAGAATAGAAAACAGTAGGTGTAGGTATCACATTTGTATGAAAATAGAAATCTGATAAATCACATAAATTCGTCTAATCCAACAGTAACAGGATCTATACCATAGGGTAGCATTCTAGTATGATTGTTGTTCTCTATATATATCAACGAACTTCCTTCAGTTGTACCACATAGAGTCGTTACGTTTGCAGATGACACGACAGTTATAACTAGTGAACAAAATAAACCGTAGTAGTTTTCAGGAAAAAATAGCCCAATGCCTTAAGCAAAATTGTGGAAGAATTAGAGAGTTGCAGTTTCGTCTATATCAGAAATCAGAAGTCCCACTCGCTATATCTTACCAAGGTATAAATATTGAGGAAGTTCGCACATTTTCGCCCCTCGAGATAACAATTGACTCAACTTTTTCATGGAAAAATCATGTAGAAAGAGTAGTGAGTACGTTGCAGTGTTTGATATGCCCTGCATGAGCTACGTAAGGATATAAATGAGCAGTGCGCACTTACTGCGTACCACAGCCACGTCGCTGCCTGGATAAGACGGCATCATATTCTGGGGAAACCCTACCGAGGTACACACGGTATCCATGCACCAAATCGTTGTCTTAGAATCATAACAATCACAGCTCCAAGAGCTTCATGTCGATGGTTGTTCCCCAGATATAACATACTTACTGAAACGAGCATGTACATTTTTGAATTATGCCGCTTTGTTACGAAAAATCCTCATTATTTCCAACGAATTGGAGATAGACGCAGTCAATCGAATCTGATTGCTCCTGCCACATATCTCATATTATTTTAAAATGGTCCCTACTACATGGCTATAAGGGTTTACCACCATTTATCCAAAACGATAAAAACCCTCCAGTGTCGTAAATTTGAAGTAGTACTTAAGAAAATGTTTATTGTAAAAACATATTATAATTTAAATAATTACTTTAATGATAAATTATAAATCAATTTCAATAACTTGACAATTTTCTTTATTTCTATTTACTTATTTGACATTGTTAATATTTTTCATCAAAATGTTTATACCTTATTTACATAATATAAATGACGAATGATCAATAGTTGACGTATATTATTTTTGGAAATTTATTTTTTTAAATATAATATATAAATATGTTATTTAGTTTTACAATTTATAAATTAATTAATAATAATGTAAAAATTATGTATTATAAACGTTGTAATTTAATTGAATTCTATATTAATTAACAGTCTTAAAATGCTATGCCCGTACAGGATTTCACATGTTCTGAAAATATATTGTAACAACTCTATACTTTGTGACATGCAATAAAGAATTATAAATTGTGAATTAACAAATTACGATAATTTTTATACGTGGTAGATTGCAGTTATATTAGAAGTATAATTGTAGCATTTTGTAGTTGGTCGGGCCAACCGGGGAAGGACCACGCTCTCACAGAATACCAGCATGAAATAGTAGCTGAATGCTGCTGTATTTCGTATGGTGAGTGTAGAGAACCGGAGACCCTTTTTACTGGAAACGAAACATTTCATCTTAGTCCTCACGGGTGACAATGCATCTGCATTTTGATTCGTAATCGAGGATAGATGTAGATGTCTATGGGCCACAGCAACCACTTACTATCAGGTGGACTGTGTGCTCGTTTGTCACCCTATCCTATAAAAAAGCAAATTAAGCTTATTACAATTCAATTCAGGCGCATCCGGATACACTGTAGTCTCTCGCGCCTAGTATACTTTCAACACGTGTAAACGTGTAGGCGCGAGACTACATAATATATTCCTCGAATCAGATGTAAATATAACTTCACCAAATAGGATATTACACCTATTTTCAAATAGTGTTTTAAATAAATATTAAAGTGATAATTAATCACTATAATTTTATATACAATTTTTAAAACCGAATAGTGTCATGAAAATTACTTTTAATTTACCGTGTTGTTAACATAGTGACGGCACTGCCCCGGAATTTTGCCTATTTTGCCAAGGAATAAAATATTTTTGGATGTTTAATAATGAGATATCATCTTTGTCATTGGTGTATTGTGCCTGAATGCAAACATACGAACATAAGAACGCCGGGAAGGTTATGGATTCAAATGCCAACTGATTTAAATATGATAAATGCTTAATTAAAACCTGCTAAAAAGACCATAATACATTGTCTACAAACACTAGATTATACTTCTGTTTAGATTATTTTGATGTAAGTTTGATTTATATTTAAATATCGTTTATACAAAACAAAACATCATGAGGCGATAGGGATTACAAGTCAATTTTTGTAATAAATTAGTTTATCTTAGATAATATATCTAATGATTGCTAATGGTTGTAATCATAGATAAACATAACTATGTATCATCAAAATACACCTGATATTGTGTCATTGTGTAAACAAAAGTCGGTAATAGGTACTTACATTGATGTTTTAACATTTCTCAACTCAGCAAAACATCGGGATTGCATGCAAAATATTTTGCCAACATTTCTCGCTAACTTTTTACAAAGCCTATTATAAATATTTACTTTTTGATTTTTTAAATGGTGCAAATTAGCAGAAACAAAATGTTTTTTTTGCTAATAAGAGAATAAATATTTATTTCTAAAAAAATAATAGGTCAATTGAAAATTTTTTTTACAAAAACTATCATAAATACGTTCTTTTTTATTTTTTACATGGCAAAAAGTACTCTATTTTTAACTTCAAATTTTTAATTATTAACGAAACATTAACACTTTAGGCAGTAATTTATCATGTTGTTTATTAACTGTTTCCATAATATAACACTATAGAAATTATTTCGATCTTTCAACGATGTATTTTCCAATATCTAAAATTTTCGCTTGAGCTCGTTTATAATTCTACGAGAGATTTAACTAATTTATTTAAATTTTTTTATTTCAGTGCCGGTATTAAATATTTCGGTGTAAGTATGACGGTGAACCAACTATTTTACTCGTGCTAAGTAGTTAGCATACAATGTGACCATATGTACCAGGTTCCTGCCATTGGCAGGATTGGACGCTTATTTTAGCATGATCGGCTGACGTTTTATAAAACCTTGCGGTATTTTGGCAGTATTGGGGTATTTAAAATAGATAGATAGATGTATAGATAATTCTTTATTGTACACCAAATCAATACAAAAAGAAAGAAGAAGAAAAAAATAGTGTCACAATGGGCGGTCTCATCGCTAAAAGCGATTTCTTCCAGACAACCTTTGGATGGACAGGATCGCAAAAAGTAGTAAATTGTGTGGTTTGGTGATGCAGAAACAATATTTATAAATATATCCATATTTTATATAATATAATTAGAAATAAACAACAAATAAATACAAAAAAATACGAATGTATACTACATATATAAATGGCACGAACTCAAAGATTAAGATAGTGACTTTGTACGAGTTTCTGAAAAACAGGTAAAGACTGGGCGCGTCTCACTGACAGAGGTAGGGCTTTCCATAGACGGACTGCTTGGATACTAAACGACCTGTCATTAAATTTGCTATTGTGGGCAGGCATTTTTAATGTAAAATTCTCTAATGATCTCAAAACTTTCGATTGGGAATAGTGAAGGAATTCAAAACGATCCTTAAGATAAGAAGGATAGGAAGGATTAAAGAGACCATTGTAAAGAAGTGACAGAATATGAGCATTCCGGCGAAGACGGATAGGAAGCCACTTGAGCTTGTTACGAAAACAAGATACGTGATCATATTTGTGCAAACCAATGAATCTTATACAAAAGTTTCGAAGACGCTCAAGTTTATCAAGTTGCTTCTCAGTGAGGTCAAGATAGCTGACATCTGCATAGTCCGCAATTGGGAGAAGAAGAGATTGAGCAAGGGCAATTTTAGTGGCAGTAGGTAGAAAGTTCCTTAATCTGTTCAATGATCGGGCAGCTGCAAAAAGTTTACGACTAACCTCCTGTATTTGAGGACCACATGATAGGTTCCTGTCAATATAAATTCCCAAGTCCTTGACTTTTTCACTCACAGGAATAAAATTTCCATTAAATACAACTTGAGGTGCTTGAGATATGTTAGATTTCCCAATCATATACGAACTTCCGATGATATTTACCTGAGTTTTTAGGGGGTTAATCTTCAAGCCATATGTTTTTGCCGAATCTAATATTTGCTCAAGATCACTGTTTATGTTGTTAATAGCTACATCTTATTCACTAGGAGAAACATGAGTATATATTTGAAGATCATCTGCGTAAAGGTGGTAGGACGAAGTAATCTAGATTTCATTATGGTAACTTCAAGTTCCGAAAATGCCAACCCTAGGTGATTCGCAGGCATGTAGGAAATTTCCCTGTACTTCTAGTATGTATGTTTGTTATACACTCAATAAACAACATTAAAAGTTTGTGTGTAGAGCTGATAATCTTAAAACGAGTATTAATAAACACGAGTTTATTGTTAATATTTCAGTCAAACATAGAAGAGATAGGGACGGGAGAGAGAGATGAACTTTAGTTTGATATCGCATTAGATTTCGTGGTGATAATATCTTGTTAGCGAATGTATTGTTACGCCGCGCTCGAATAAGTCAACTAGCGCCATCTAGTGTCAGGAACGAGAGCGAGGGGAGCGTTGCAGTAAATGACATCACACGTCTTTCGACCGACAGCGCCACCCGAAGAACTAAGTTTCTAGAAAATCTATACTCGAATTCTCGGTACCTGGCGCGTGTTTACTTGAACATTCCGGATATTTTTCTAATTTAAATAAATAGGTGGCGCAAGATGCGATAGAGACAGAGTTGAACTCGGCGACAAAGCGAAGCTTCGGAGCGGAATTAAGTGAATTAGTGTGTTTAATTATTAGTGTTTTTAACTTTAATTTGTATAAAGTAAATTAAAGTGTTAATTTAGGTAATTCTATCGGCAATTTTTATTGTCACGAACCTCAAGCTCGTAACAATTGGTGTCAGAAGTGGGATAAAATAATGCCGATTTTACCTAAGGAGGAAACGGAGGGTGTCCGTACCCGAAGTCAACGCCAGCAGGAGACGGACCAGAGGAGATTTGGTGGTGCAACGCCGCAGATGTCTGAGGGCCAGCCGCCGGCCACGGAAGCCGGTCCGTCAGCAGCTTCTACGTCTGTGGCACCTGACTTAGGTGCTCTGATGGTGATGCTGCAGGAGCAGGCTCGCCGACAGGAGGAGCAGGCTCGCCGACAGGAGGGACAGGTCCGTCGGTTCGTAGAGCAGCTGAAGCGCGGACAGGAGGAACAGGCCAGTCAGTTGAAAGAGCTGCAGGAGGAACAGGCCCGCCGACAGGAAGAACAGGCCCGTCGGTTGGAAGATCAGCAGGCGGAACAGGCTCGTCGGTCGGAAGAGCAGATGCTCCTCATGAAGGACCTTCACGCTACCTTTGGGAAAGAGATAAGGCAGGTGAAGGATAGGGTTTCTCAACACGACAACCGTCTGTCGGAAGCTGAAACCCGAATCGAAGAACATGAAACCCGAATCAACCATGTGAACCATCGGGTTGACAACGTGATGGCTGACGTGAAGAAAACGCTGAACGACCTCAAACATGGGGATGGAACTACAGCTCCCGTAGTAGTTTCAGCACCTTCGCTACGTGGGTTCAAGGTGCCACCGTTCGACGGGACTTCTTCCTGGTCAGCCTACAAAATCCAGTTCGAGGCTGTTATGAAAGCGAACGGCTGGAAAAAAAGTCAGGCCATGACTGCTCTCACACTAGGCCTGCGCGACCAGGCCTTAACAGTTCTGGAAGCTCTTGGGGAGGAAGTGACTTATGAGCAACTCCTTGAGGCAATGGAGGCGAGATATGGCGACGCTCACCTGGAACATGTCTTTCGTGCGCAGCTTAAAGATCGCGTGCAGCGCATCAACGAAAACCTGCAGCAGTGGGCTCTAGAGGTGGAGAAGCTGGTGCGGAAAGCCTACCGGTCTGTACCTGCGCTCATTGAAGAGAACCTGGTGCAGACATTCATCGACGGCATCCGTGACCTGGAAGTCAGAGCTGCTGTGAAGCTCGGGCACCACGAGACGCTTTAGGACGTCTTGGCCCGTGCACTGGAGGTAGAAGCCGTGCGGCAGGATCATCGTTCCCATCGCGTCAGGGAGGTTGCAGCAGCTACAGTTCGCGACCACAACAAAGGATACAATCCAAGGTGCTATGGCTGTGGGGATAGGGGCCATCTTCGATCCAGCTGCCCTAAGCGAACCGTGGAAAGGAGAGTTGATCGATCTCGGAGGGTAGTGCAGCTAAAGGCACTGCCTGGCGGCGACAGTATCATCGTTCACCTCACGCTAGGGAGGTTACAGCTGTTACGGTTCGCGATCACAATAAAAGATACAGCCCTAGGTGCTATGGATGTGGGGAAAGGGGCCATCTTCGGTCCAGCTGCCCTAAGCACACCCTAGGAAGGGAAGGTGAACGGTCTCAGAAAGGAAGTGCAGCTAACAGCACCGCCCAGCAGCAGCAGGAATACGACTTTTCTATCAGACACTGCAGCGGGAAATCTCACGGCAACGCAGATGCATTGTCAAGAAGACCTTTTCCTGAAGATTGCAACCATTGTGTTAGGCAAGAGAGTAAGGAAGTGGTATCCGTGACGATGCTCAGAACAGACTACCTCAGCAACGGGTGGAGGGACAGCCTACGACATGCACAGCAGGAAGATCCGGACATCAAGCCGATTCTGGGATGGATGAAGGCCCGTGCTACCAAGCCTAAGTGGAGGGACGTCTCAGCGATGAGTTCAACCACGAAAAGCTATTGGGCCCAATGGGACAGCTTGCTGCTTCAGGATGGAGTCCTGTGCCGTAAATGGGACAATGGTCGAGGAGACAGCTGTCGTTTATAAATGGTTGTCCCTAAAGCTAAAGTGCCAAATGTTCTACAGCTGTGCCATAATGGTCGTTCAAGAGTCCATCTGGGAGTTAAACGAACTCTACTGAAGGTCCGAGAACAGTTTTACTGGGTCCATTATCGTGACGATGTCGAGGATTGGTGTCGTACATGTACAAGTTGTGCGGCTGTGAGGGGACCTCAGGCACGGAGTAGAGGAGCGTCGAAATTGTACAATGTTGGTGCACCACGGGATAGGACATCCTTTGACATTGCGGAGCCGTTACAGAAAGGCGTAAGAGGGACTCCTAAGATCGTCCAAGTGGATCGCTTGGCGCGTTACTGGGGCCGAGAATGCTCGGGACGAGCATGTCTTAGGAGGAGACATTGTTACGCCGCGCTCGAATAAGTCAACTAGCGCCATCTAGTGTCAGAAACGAGAGCGAGGGGAGCGTTGCAGTAAATGACATCACACGTCTTTCGACCGACAGCGCCACCCGAAGAACTAAGTTTCTAGAAAATCTATACTCGAATTCTCGGTACCTGGCGCGTGTTTACTTGAACATTCCGGATATTTTGCTAATTTAAATAAATAGGTGGCGCAAGATGCGATAGAGACAGAGTTGAACTCGGCGACAAAGCGAAGCTTCGGAGCGGAATTAAGTGAATTAGTGTGTTTAATTATTAGTGTTTTTAACTTTAATTTGTATAAAGTAAATTAAAGTGTTAATTTAGGTAATTCTATCGGCAATTTTTATTGTCACGAACCTCAAGCTCGTAACAGTATTATTAAGGAATTTATGGAGGATAATAACCCCTGGGAATGAATTATTCGCTACAAAGCCATTTATAATTTGTTATGTTATTAATTATGTAACATATATGATTGTAAGCAGTTATTTAAAAAAATCCGCTGAGTTTCTTGATGGTTCTTCCCAGGACACAGAATTTTTTTCGAACCAGTGGTAATTTGTTTAGTAGGGTGAGTGTAGAGAACCGGAGACCCTTTTTCTCGAAAAGAGGCTTTCTATCTTATTCCTCACGGCTGAAAACTCATCTGCATTTTAATTCGCAAACGGAGGCAGACATAGATATCTATGGGCCACACCAACCACTTACTATCAACTGTGTACTTTACAAAAAGATATGAAATCGGAACAAAAACAGTTTCACTGTAAAACATCGCACCAAATGCGCTTTCAACTATAGTTAATCAATATATTTTTACAAAAAAATTATAAAATAAAATTATAAAATAAAAAACCAAATACATACTTGGTGTGCATTTTACTTTAGTATAATTATATAGCATTATAGTTTAGTTAGCATGATTCATAAAAGTTATAAAAAAATGACTTCCAATGTCAAATTGGATGATAGAAGGTCTTAATCATAATTTTTTTTATAATTACTTCTTTCTCCGCCATTGACGGTCCCAAGCCCGTATGCGAAAGCAGGAGGGCGGACTGAGGAGAGACCAAACCAGTCGTAAGAGCTCAACGCCGAGTATCGGGCGGCGGTTAACTAACCCGAATAAGACCAAACCGATGGTGATAGGAAATGATTACCATCACCCGCTACACTGTGGTAATGCACAGAATCGGGGGCATTGGCTTTACTGCCAGTGCCGAGAGGTAGAAAGCCTCAATAAAAATTCACCCCAATCCTACGGTGGGAGACGCGCCAAAAGGATGTATGGCTGGGGGTCCCAGTCACTAGCGCCAACCTTGGTGAACCAGGCGAACACCATTGTACATAGCCTTCTCTCAGGAATGGCGTCACCCTGAGAGTGACCCTTTTATCGTCCATTCTCGTGGGAATCAAAATGCAGAACAATGAAAACAAATCCCAAAAAACCTATACACAACAAATTCTCCATAAAGAATTCTTCCAAGCAAGACCGAGATCCTTCTTTTTAGTGGCAGCCCAAGCAGTGATATGCAATCTGAAGATGCAGATTTATGGAGACTGCCAGGTCAGACGAACATCTTCCAACAACAAAAGGATGAACAACCAATCAACGAATGGCAGCGAGACAAAGTACCAAATAAAAAACGTAAAAGACCCGACAGCCCAACAGAAAGTGTAAGTAAACAGAAGTATACAAGACAAGTCAACTTTAAAGTTCCTGTTCGAAACCAATTCGACATCCTCAGCGACAAAGATCCTGAAATCGCACCTAAAACTAAATAATATATACCAAAACTAGAACCAATTTTTGTGACTGGTTTTGTCAACATAACACCCTTAAGGGAACTTATAGTCAGAGTTGTGGCTATAGATAAGTTTACGATGACTACGCTAAGATCAGGACATATCATTAAGCTAATGCCTGTTGACATCGAAACCTATAAAATAATAAGAAACAATCTAATTAAAAATAACATCAAGCACTACACTTACAAACTTAAGAGTGAAAGGGCGTACAGAGTAGTTATAAGGGGCTTACATGCGTCAGAAAATATTGACATGATTAAAGAAGAACTGCAAGCCAAAGGGCATGCCATACGTCAAATAGTCAACGTATTGCATAGAACAACAAAAGAAAAACTAGCCCTCTACTTTGTAGATTTAGAGCCACAAGCCAACAATAAGGATATTTTCAGTACAAAATACATTAACCATGTCAAAGTTACAATCGAAGCACCTTACAAAAAAAAGAAGTATTGCAATGTAAGAGATTTCAAAGATTTGGGCACCGTAAAAATCAATGCTTTAAACCTTTTCGATGTGTGAAATGCGAAAATGATCACCCAACAAGCACATGTGCCAAACCTCCTGACTCAGAAGCAGTGTGCGCTAATTGTCAAGGCAAACACCCGGCGAGCTACAAAGGTTGCGTTAAATATAAGAAGTACGAGGAAAAAATTCTAAGCCTCAAACCTGCTCAACAACTCAAACAAACACACGTTACTACACACCCAAAACAGAGCATCAACGAGAATGACAAATCAACGCACCAAACAGGCTTCAGCTATGCCAGTGTACTGATGACCAAGCGTGACAATTCTTTTACTCAGTCACGCGTTCCTATTTTGGACGTGAGCCAACAGGATATAACAAGCTTATTGGACACAATGTTTGAAAGATTCCAAAAAGTCATGAAAGACATGATGGACAGCATGATTGATCAGATGATCAAACTAATTGCACGACTTACCGCACAGAGGGACTAAATATTTGTATTATCACCTGGAATGCCAATGGGCTGACCGATAGACGGAAAGAACTTGAGTTATTCATAAACACTGAGAATATTGATGTTGCCCTGATATCTGAAACAAGACTTACACCCAGATCACATATAAAGTTCCATAACTATACGAGCTATAGAACCGACCATCCTTCTGGAAATTCTCATGGCGGCACTGCAGTGATACTGAAAAATAACATAAAGCATTACCTTCTCGAAGTATACAAAACAGAAAAAGTTCAGGCAACATCAATTAAAATACACCACAAAAACACTGAGACAACGTTCACTGCAATCTATTGCCCTCCACGACCCAAAATCGAGGCTGATGAGTTCAAGCTGTTTTTCAATAAATTGGGCCCAGTATTTATCTGCGGAGGAGACTGGAACTCCAAGCACACTTTCTGAGGATCAAGACTGATCAACCCTAGGGGCAGACAGCTATATAAAGCCACTCTAGATCTCAATCTCATATGTATATCGCACGGAGAACCAACGTACTGGCCAACGGAATATAACAAATTACCAGATTTGCTAGACTTCTATATTTCAAAGAATCTTGGGCAAAACTATTTACAGATTGAAAAATGTGAAGATCTGTCATCAGATCATACTCCAGCCATTTTAAATATTTATAAACAGGCCATTTTCCTATAGCCACTCCCCAAGATCTACAACAAACATACCAACTGGGACCAGTGTAGAGAATTTATACGTCGTAATATTGACCTAAACATAAGTCTAAAGACAAACGATGAAATCGAAGCCGGCGTTGAAAAATTTAACAGCATTGTACACATAGCTGCCACCGTTTCCACTCCTAAAAATAGGAAATTAAAAACTAAACAAAAGGATTACCCCAGAAACATAATCGCAAAGGTCAGTGAAAGACGTAAATTAAGAGGAAAATGGCATAAAACTAGATATACTTCCGATAAATCTCAGCTAAACAGGGCAATGAAGGAACTAAAAGACATGATTAAAGAGCATGAAAATCCTACATACTATCTCAACTCACATCACAAAAGGATACTAATTATTCACTGTGGCGTGCAACCAAGAACCTTAAGCAACCAAAAGACCACATCCCGCCTCTGAGAAAACTGGATAGAAGCTGGGCTAGGACTGATGTAGAAAAAACAACAGCATTCGCAGTACACCTAGAAAAAGTATTTACACCACTACCTTGTTCCGACCCCTATAATGACGACGACATAGCGAATTATCTACAGTCTCCAAATCAATTATGTCCCCCATTAAAAGCAGTAAGTCCTAAAGAAATAAGCCGGGAGATAAAATCTCTTTCACTCAATAAAGCTCCGGGGTACGACCTATTGGACTCCGTGCTGTTAAGCAATCTTCCGAGGAGTGGAATAATATATCTTGTTACACTCTTCAATTCATCTATAAGACTCTCCTACTACCCGGGACAGTGGAAAATTGCTCAAGTAGTAATGATCCTCAAACCTGGAAAGCAGCCAAAAGAAGTCTCATCCTACAGACCAATAAGTGTCCTTCCACTGGTGGGGAAATTATTCGAAAAAGTTATCCTCAATAGAATGCAATCTCATCTGTATGCTATACTTCCGGGCACCAATTTGGATTTCGACAAAGGCATGGAACCATTGAGCAAGTTCACAGATTGACAGATACCATCGGTTATACGCTTGAAAATAATATTGCTCGGCTATGTTTCTGGATATAAGTCAGATATTTGATAGAGCCTGGCACGATTGCCTCTTATTCAAAATCAAAAAACAGCTGTCGCATTCCTTCTATTTTTTACTGAAAAGCTACTTAAACAAAAGATGCCATGAAGTTGTCATGAAGAAACTGAACAACACCACGTCTGATCTGTTTGAAGTCAGATTAGAGGTACCTCAGGGGAGCATATTAGGGCCTATACCGTATCTTATATTCACTGCTGACATCGCTGTTGATGATGAAACCTTTATTGCCACATACGCTGATGATACTGCAATAATGTCAGTTAATGCCAAACCAACAATCGCATCAGCACATCTCCAAAAACATATTGATGAGGTAGAAAAATGGCTGAAAATATGGAGAGTAAAGGCTAATCAAAGAAAATCAGTTCACGTCACCTTCACTCTAAAAAAAGGTGACTGTCCACCAATTACACTGAACAGAGAACAAATCCCACACAATAGTGCCGCGAAATACCTAGGTATGCATCTGGATAGGAGGTTGACCTGGCAGAAATATATCTGGAGCAAAAGAAAAGCCCTGGACGCAAAATTAAGATCTATGTATTGGCTGATTGGCAAAAAGTCTCAGCTAACAAACGAAAGCAAAATAGCAGTTTACAAAACTATTTTGAAACCAGTATGGACTTACGGAATAGAACTTTGGGGAACAACAAATAGCAACATAAAAATCCTGGAAAGATTTCAGACTAAAGCTATTAGATCTATGTTTAACATTCCAAAATGCATTCACAATAAATATATTCTGCACGACTTGAGGCTAAACACTGTAAAACAAGAAATCGCTGCTCGAAGCTTAAAATACCAACAAAAATTAACTTCACATGTTAACGCTCTGACTGCTAAATTAATAGGTTCTGGAAATACCTTGTACACAAGACTGAGAAGTAATAGCGTTCCAAATCTCGTGAAACGATTTACCAAAGAATAGTGGGAATGGTCAATGGACAACTCCCCCTGCTTTAAGAAAGAAATAATCAGACATAGCTCAGACAAAGAAACAGCTAAATGTCCACGACAGATTGCTGTGTAAGCGGGATAGAAAAGAAAAAAAATACTTCTTTCAGCATTTTTTTTTTTGAATATTAAACGGTTATGTACTTATTTTTTTATTTTATATTTTTTGTAAAAATGTAATTATCATTTTTGTAACTATAGTTTAAAGTACACTTAGTGCGACGTTTTACAGTGAAACCGTTTATTCGCATAATATATTATTGCTACATAGCACAACATTCCCCCGGTTCAGATTGTTCCCTTGCTGTATTTACATGCAGTTATATATATACTTACATGACCATTTCTCAAATTTACAAGAAATTGAGTAAAATTTATTTTGCAGATATAATCGAGTTTAATTTAAAATTTATCTTTCGAATTCCCGATGTTTCGGGCGCCTTACAGCACCTATAGTTACGGATACTTTCAACTTTAGAGTACTATCTCTAGCATTTTAGTGTCTTGTAGTAAGTATAATAAAATGAAGATTGACTTACGAAAGTTTAATTTATCTCTCAATAGGGGTGTTGCAAGCTTCGCTAAAACCGTTTGCAGACCATTATTCGCGAGAGTTTCACCCCCCCCCCCACACACACACGCACACACACACACACACACACACACACACACACACACACACACACACACACACACAGACACACAGACACAGATACAGACACAGACACAGACACAGACACAGACACAGACACAGACACAGACACAGACACAGACACAGGCACAGACACAGACACAGACACAGACACAGACACAGACACAGACACAGACACAGACACAGACACAGACACAGACACAGACACAGACACATACACATAAACAGACACAGACACAGACACAGACACAGACACAGACACAGACACAGACACAGACACAGACACAGACACAGACACAGACACAAACACAAACACAGACACAGACACAGACACAGACACAGACGCAGACACGCATGCACGCACGCACGCACGCACGCACGCACGCACGCATGGACGCACGCACGCACGCCCGTGATATCTGCTATGGTCGCGCAAAAAACGTCTTAAGCGCCATGCATTTGAAGCCGCTTACGCGTTGATGTCAACACAGCTAAACATAATAAACCTAAAATACATAAACACTCACGCCTGTCACCCAGAGGGGTAGGCAGAGACTACAGACTTCCATTTGGCACAATCCTGACACACCTCTCTCGCCTCCTTCACAACCATACACCTCCGCATATATGCTCGTTGGTTAAGGGTTTTTTTTATGGAATGGGGTGACAAACGAGCACACAGTCCACCTGATGTTAAGTGGTTGCTGCGGCCCATAGACATCTACATCTATCCTCGATTACAAATCAAAATGCAGATGCGTTGTCACCCGTGAGGACTAAGATGAAATGCCTCGTTTCCAGCAATAAGGGTCTCCGGTTCTCTACACTTACCATACGAAATACAGCAGCATTAAGCTGCCATTTCACGCTGGTATTCTGTGTGAGCGTGGTCCTTCCCCGGTCGAGCCGACCCATTCGTGCCACAACTATACATCTAATATAACTGCAGCATAGCTCTACCACGTGTACTCCTAATTTGGCCCGTTTTCAATAAATCGCCAATTTGGTCGATAAATTTGCGCCCAGGATGTCCCTTTCCGACTCTGCCATTCACTTCTGCAACATAAATTTTCTTTGTCACTCTTTCCTCATTCATTCTTTCCACACGACCAAACAACCGAAGCATTCCTTTCTTAATCCTGGTCACAACATCATCTTGCAAACCACACTCTTCTCTTATTACACAATTTCTTACCCTGTCATTAAGATTCAGCCCTAACATACTCCTTAACGACCGCATTTCTACTGCGTTCATTCTACTCTCGTGCTTCTTCTGCCACACCCAACTTTCACTACCATACGTTAAAGAAGGGACCAACACAGCATTGTGAATTGCCATACTTGCCTTTTTTGACACATTTTGACTCTTCACAATAGAGTGCAGGGCCCCATTTACCCGCATTCACTCGTCGTTCTATATCCTTATCATATCTTCCATCCCTGCTAAATACGCAGCCCAAATATACAAACTTATCTACTTGCTCGATCAACTCCCCTTCTTTTCTTATTTCACAAATCGTTTTACTTTCTTCTCTTTAAAAAACCATAACCTTCGTCTTACTTGCGTTCACTTTCATACCCCTTTCTTTTAATGATCTGTTCATTAATGTAACCATCATTTGCAACTCGGCCGCCGACGACGCAAGGATAACTTGATCATCAGCGTAAAAAAGGCATTTGACGGTTAACTCACTCATTCTTAATTCGCATTCTTCAACTTTCAAATTTTGCAAACAACTGTCCATAAATAGGTTGAACAGCCACTGGGAAGCCACACAGCCCTGTTTGACACTTTTATGGATGTCAAACCAGTCCGAGTAGACCCCGTTGATCCTAACACAAGCACAAGAGTCCCTATAAAGGGACTCCGATGCCTGTATCAAGCCAGCGCTCAACCCAAATGAGTTCAGTGTTTGCCATAGCACATCCCTATTCACTCTGTCATAGGCCTTTTCCAAGTCCATGAACGCACAAAAAACCTTTTGGTTTTTGGCCAAAAAGGCCATGAGCATGGAAAAGACTTGATCTGTACATCCCATTCCCTTTCTAAATCCCGCTTGCACATCCCAAATTTTTCCATCAGTTTCTTTCATGACCCTTGCAATCAGTACCTTAGCATACAGTTTTCCCACAATGCTAAGAAGGCTGATGCCACGGTAGTTTTTACAGTCCTGCTGCGACCCTTTTCCTTTATATACTGGGACTATCACGGCTTTGCACCAGTCTACCGGTACCCGCTTCAGTTCTCAGCATAAATTAAACAAGGTGTGCAGCAGGCCTGCCACCACTTCCTCTCCTGCCCTTAGCTTTTCGAGTGCAACTCTATCATACCCGGCAGCCTTACCTGCTTTCATGCTTTTCATTGCTTTCACTATTTTATCTATACTTATCTCCATACCTCTTTCCTCTTCTTTCGGAATTTCTACTTCACTTAGTACACACGTTGTCTGCTCACTCCTAAACACGCTTTCAAAGAATTCCTTCCATCTCTTTAAACTAAAAACTTCATCATTCAGAATATAGCCGTTCTCGTCTCTTATAGCAATCATCATAGGCTGTTTTGAATGTCCCCTGGCAGTTCTTACAAGTTTTCAGAACATTTTAATATTTGCCTGAAAATTATCCGATATTCTTCTATCATTCTTATCCGTACTTTCTTGCTTTTGTCTTAAGACTGCCTTTTTTCTTTCAATATCATCATTCGTACCGCTACAATTACCAGCCTTTGTTGCTAGTAAATCTAGCCATGCTCTCTTCTTTGCTTCAACTTCCATACGTACCCCATCATCCCACTATAACGTATTATTTTTCCTTTCATTCTTTCTCTTACAAACACCACATACTTCGGTAGCTGCATCCACTAAACCTTTCTTTACATTTTGCCATACATTCTCCAAGTCTAACTCCTTCATACATAATTCATCCAAACCACTTATAATTTCTTGGGGAAAATGTTTTCGCACAATATCTATAATTGTTTTGATTTATAACTTCACTATTTTAATTTACTAAATAATTAACATCAATGGCTTAACTTGAAACACGTTTTCGTTTAGATAATTCTAACTCTCATTTTCCGAAAACTTTTCAAAATTAAGACGAAGCTAACAGCGCGTGCGTTACATTGTTACTTTTTCTGCAAATACTCTCGATTAAGAATTTTGCCAGTAAAAAGGGTATTCTGGATTGTTAATATAACTCGTGACGTATGTACACATACCAGTTTTCCTTAAGAGTTCGAACTAAGTTGAATTGATTCATAAATTTTGCATCCTCAATGATAAAACCAGCTGTATAAAAGCCATACCAGGATCGATTTACCATCAGGTGGTTTTTCAATCTTACTTGAAATAAAAGCTTATTGATCGGATCATTTACTGATCAAATTTCCTATTGCGGAGTTTCAGATCAGTTAGGGAGAGTTGGTGTTGGCTTACGTACCTTCCCAATTACACGAGCTTAAAACTGGCAGCTGGCATTTCGTTATTTTGCCGATAGATAGTCCTTCTCACAGGCTTTATTTTGATAAGACTGTATATGGAGACATGAACTTGCATAACATCAATAATGTGCAGTACTGAATGAGGTCCTTATTCTAATTAAGTTGAGTGCAAGAGTTGCTGAAATTTCAGTAGCTCATGCTCGCATCAAGCAACATACCGATATATGGGTCTTTTTTACGCTGCTGTAGCCGTTCGGGCTACGTTTACAATTATCGTTGAACAAGGGATTTATGTTATATCATGTGCAAAGGGGGTCTGCTTTACTAGGGGACACTTTACATATGATTTATTTTGGCTTAATCACGTGGTAATTAAAATTAGATTGACTGGAGATAACAGCTGCAAATATTTTGTTAATAACAAATCAATATAATAATAAAATTGAGGTTGCCAACCCGTCTTCATAGTGTGACAAATAAATGTTAAATTGACGCCTTGAGAACCAAAACTAACGCCGTTCATATCTGTATTCATTTGGCTAATTTTTGGAGAAATTCATGGGAAAAAATCTCAGACTGATATTTCTAGCCCGAACCGTGATTCCAACCTGGGACCTCATGCTCAAGGAGTCGCATTTACGACCGCAAGATCAACGAGGCAGTCAATCATATTAATAGTACTGGCACTAGTGTTGCTGGCGTATTATTGTAATTCGAGCACCTATAATGATTTTTTGTTATACACTTTTTACCACAGTCGGCTTTCATTCTTAAGATATTTTTCGTATTTCAAACAGTGTTATTTTCTTAACCTACTTCTGTACTTTAGTATATGGATCGGTTATTGCAGATAGCGAATTTGTTTATCCATCCTGTGCGAAGTTGAAATGGGCCATAAAACTACCGGACGGCGAAACAGCTCGAGTAATATTAAGAAAATCTCAAGTCTTGCAAAGTGATATTCCAAGCTTCCATTTGAATATTACGAGTATGATTATTTTCACAAAATTATATATCGGTACGTCAGTGGCCTGTGTTGCTTTATGCTGCGAAATTCAAGTCTAGATAACATAAATTATATGGAGCTATCTTAACATAAATAAAATATAAATCATGTGAGAGTTTAATTGCACCTCCTGACGACACTCCCTTACAATTACCTAAATAACATTTATTAATAAATCTCGACACTTAAATTAAACCAGGATTTTTATTTATAGCGTTTAGCGTTTACATTTACACATTGATTGCTGGAGTCCGTAACCACAAAATATTGGGAAACAATTTGTATTCAGTCAGCCTTTGAATTACCGTGAGATCAAGTACTGGACTGAAATGCGGCTGCGTCGCGTTTCAAATACCATACGAAACACAGCAGCATTAAGCTGCTATTTGACGCTAATATTCTGCGAGAACGTGGTTTTTCCCCGGTCGAGCCAACCCATTCGTGCTACAACTATACAATTAATATAGCTGCAGAATGGTTCTACCACGTAAAAACAAACATTAACAAAGCATAGTACATCAGTAGGACTAGACTAACACTGACCTATTCGGCTCTCTTGTCTGGGGAGCAGTTTGGAAAATGGCTGGGGGAGAGCGCAGGTCATGTTGATCCCCAGGAAAAGTCTGAGGCGTTCTTTCTTCAGATAGTTGCCACCTGTTATTTTATCTGGTTCAGTAAGAAACAGACAGAACAGAAACACTCAGACGATCCTTTTTTTCTTTTTTTTATCCAACCCCCTTTTTCACATCCTATCCCCATCTAAGCGTACCGTGTCGATGGATCTGTGACTTAAGAGGAACTAGTCGCAAACATTTCCTAGCCGAGACCAGGGTGATGCAGGTAATATTTTAGGACTTCTATCGGCATGCGGGGCTCAGCCGGGGCTGACCGAATATTTTCCTAGCTAATCGTGGGACCTAAATGGACGAAAGTCAACATTTTTCAAACAATAATGAAAAATCTGCTCTAATGGAACTATCTGTAGGTTTGTAAGAGGTTATTTTAGCCTCACTAATACCCTGAAACACTACGCCCCAACCTGGGACAAGCCGTGAAGTAGAGGGCACGTCTGCAGCTAGCTAAACCACAATTGGAAACTAACCAGGGAGGGGAAAAGAAAAAGTTCACTAGGCCTTATAAGCTAAGTGGGGCAGCAAGTAAGAGATACCGAAGGTTGATAGCAACTGGAATAGGATCATAAGAGGCCCTCTCTCTACCAGAAGCCCTGGAATGTAATTCCTTTGCCCAAACCTCCCCCAGTTCCAAAGGCGAAAACACGCAGTCTATCTGAGGAAGAGTCCTCCAAAAACTAGCCCTGGAAGTCTGTAAAGCGAGGCAGAATTAGTACAGGTTCAGTGCCGTAGCTGACTCCGTGCGTATAGGAATTCACAATTCGAATCCTATGAGTGTGGAGGAGATACGGCTGGTCTACCGGGCACTAACACAGGCCATCGCTAAGACGGACTGTGGGGCGCAACCGGGAATGGTTCCAAAACTTTCGGGTTTCACCCACAAGCCAGGTTGGATTCAGGTCTGAATAAGGCAATCCAGGATTGGGTTGTGGGTGAAATCGGAAAACTGAAGCCCTGGCCGGAGGCAGAGCTCTAGGTAATACCCGAGGGCGAACTGCCTAAGCCTCAGCTGGGCATTACCTACTTGCCCCGCAGCGAAGCCAACTCTCCAGAGGTGGCGGCTGTGCTGTTGAGGGCACAAAATGAAGGGCTCCATAGAGCTCTGGAGAATCCTCCACCGTAGGGACGAGGAGAATGGGTTCTTAGTAACTTTTTCTCTGGATGACCTATCGGCAGACGCTCTTCGAAAGGCAGGCGACAGAGTCGTCCTTGGCTTTGAGATGATAACTTTTAAAGTCAGGGTAGGCTCTGACGCAGCAATGGAGCTCGAACCCCCAGAACTGCAATCCCCTCAGCCCTCCACCTCTCGGGGTGGGACTTGAACGCCATTAATTTGAGTGACGAAAGCACAAGGCGCTGATCTAGCCTCGGTCCGACGGTCTTCGGTGGTGTCGTCCAGAGGTAGGGGGAGGGAAGGTGGGAGTGGTATAGCGAAAGGTAAGGCAAGGGTCAAGATCGTCGGTAAAGGACGTCATCGTCCTCAACAGGCGGAAAAGACCCGTGCCCCCCCATAAATATAAAAGTTAAAGTTACAGCCTATATACGTCACACTGCTGGGCACAGGCCTCCTCTCATTTCTGAGAGGTTTTTAAGGGCAAGGAATAGTCCGCCGCGCTGCCCGAATGCATAATGGCGAACTTCACATGTCTTTCGAAATATTTTTTTTTCTTATTTCCTCACGATGTTTTCCTTCAGCACAATGGAGAAGATAACAAGGTTACAATATTAAACTTTTAAATACGTAGGTAAAATGTCTAGACCAAACACATAATTCTAGTTTTTATTTCACATCGATCGGTGCACTATTACCGAAGTTATAGCCGTGGAAAGTTTACGTACATTTTTAAAATCTCGCCCGTGCCCGCGAGTAGTGCGTGACGTCATAGATTCCATGCGGCCGCGCCGCCATACCGTTCCAGCGCGCCGATCATACGTTTGTAGTCATTGAGTTTAATATATAAATCAATGTTTGTAATAATATTTCGCGGGTGAGTTATTTGCCCTCGTGCGCTTTGGTGTTTTTAAGTATTTAATGATGGAGGAAGGGTTTCAAAAGGTCAATCTGACAATCTTCCAATAGTCCGTGACATGAGGTGGCGGAATATTTTCTAAGAAACAAGATTTTTTCGCGGCTGAAATACGCATAAGAATAAGATAATATTTTATAACCCAGGTACCCATTATTACATTAATACTTCTGGGTTTCATTTGCTAATAATAAGTATAACAAAAATACGTAAACATTCCTTACCTACCTACTTACTATCTGCCTCTAACTAGTTTTGTATTCTTATTCTTCATAAGTGTACCCTGACCTCTTTGTGGTTTTTATGGTTAAAAAAATCCTGTTGTATATAAAGAAATTTACTACAAATATACCTTCGGTGTATAAAAATATGATTTTATCTAAAAATCAGATGTTTTCAATGTCAATAGAAAAAGGGTCGCATTATTATTATGATTAAAAGCGTAGTTATATATTCTTCAGGCAGGGGATCAATGTCAATATTATCTTCTAGAGTAGTAACAGGATCGAGAACATATATCTATGCTCAATTTCTTGTGAAGTTGTGGCAATCGCATGTGCAACTGTTTCTGACCTAGATTTGGCATTAAGTTTTTATAGTAAAAATCTTTGGGGTTTTTCTGTATACCGATTTTGACAAGCAAACTAGTGAGGCAAAACATCTTTTTTAAGTTTGAGGGGACCACCAACTAGTTTGTACTTCACGTAGTTTTCCATATCGTTTTTGACCTAGCAAAAATACAAACTTATTTAAAGTCTATAAAAAATAAGGAACCACGTAATTTGTATTCCATCAATATTTAAAATATCTACCAACTGTGTAATACATAAAAAAAAGGACTACATGAAAAAAAAATTAAGTGATCTACTTCATAATCAAACTTCTTTCATTATTTGCGGCCCGCAAAGTATGCAGGTTGAACAGCTCTGCGATGTGTTTAGTTTTTGCTCGAAATATCGTAAAAATATAAAAACGTTTGTTAACATATTCCATATTTTAACCTTTATATGCATTATAAACATTTTTAAATTTGCTGCAAACATAGGTAGGTATCTAAACTTACGAACTCACGACAGGTCATTGACTTATCTACATTACATAGGTAAGTACTTTACCCAAGTTTGGATGGTTAGGTATTAGGGATTGTTTCTTCTTGAAATTATAATGATCATTAAGCGTGGAAAGGTTCAATGAATGAAGGCAATTCTTCACCATACAGCAGCTGCTTTTACCGTGGTGGAGACTAGCTTTGCAGAGGACAACATTGACCTCGACCTTATACAAGAGCCTTGGGTGGCTAAAGGCTAAAGTTCTTGGATTGTCATCTGCCGGTAGGATTCTTGTCAATTCTAAAGGCAGTAGACCCAGAACCCAGACTTTGTATAATTTACAATAAAAGCATTGAACTTTTAGCTCCTCCAGAGTACTACGATGATGACTTGGTTACCGCCTTCATAAATCCCCTTCATAAGGCCCCTGTGCCATAATTATATAGTTATATATAATAGATTTATTTCAAACCTATATTTGTGATACCGCAGTGCAGTAAGGGAATTAGTGATTCCACCAAAGAATTGCGTCCCATGATTGACGTAAGTTTTGGCTATTAGAAATGCCAAGAGGATGTCATGGGATATGTGGCTGATAGGATAACCATCTTACGTTATTTCGGATTAAAGATGTGGAAGAATCGCCAACTCGATTGTTAATCGTGGCGTTTATGCCACATTATTCATACTGGAGAGAATATAATGTCCTCCAGATCGAATCCGATCATGGCGGCCAGACTCAACGTTGACTAGCCATCTGCACAGTGCAGGATTATAGTGCACGAGTGTATGAACATACACAAGCATAGGTGCACTCTATACTTCCTTAAAATAAAATCATACGTCATTTTTTTATTGTATTTAAAATACTTTAAAAACATTACGTATTACACGAGCGCACACTTGGATTCATTAAACTTTTTTTCATTTAATCATAATCAACACAAAATTATATCGAGTTTGTGGCACTCTTTTGGGGAAGCTTATGTTCATGATGATGATAAATAATTCCTTATGCCGTGGCAACTATAGTTAATGTTTGAAAAATCCTAATTGCTTTTGTTAGATGGCGATATGTTATAACCATATCGTTTATGCCAAGCAAAATATCCAGAACAGCGACGGACAGCAGCGTCACGGTGCGAGGTGTCTAGCACTGTGATTAGCAATTCACCTCCCAAGGGTGAAGACAAAGACAAATCCTTCCAACAATGAGAGATGCTCGCGTCTAGCTGTGAACTTCTACTGGCTGATGATGATCAAGAAGTAAAAAAATCTTTCCTAAGATGAATAACAATAACACTTTTTTCGTTTAATTTGTTTATTATTTTCTTTAGAATAGTATTTATGTTTTAATTTCATTTATATTTGGGTGAACTATGTACCATTTTTTAAATAAATGTAATTTTCAGCATGAAATGAATGAATGAATAATTCGAAACTCTTGGTAAGTAAGCCATACGATACTTGAATAAATTTTAAAAAATATATTTCACTAGATAATCACTTAAATAAACTAAAAACATTATATTATATTTCAAAACTATAATTATTACGGGAGTCATAAACATAAATAAAATAAATAACGACAATTTACAGACATACGAACGTAAAAATAAAATAAATTACTTAAACATGATAGCAAAACGCCATGCTACCAGGACATACCCTGGCAACTAGAAAACAAAAATTCTTTGGATCATCATATTTTATTTAGTCGTCGTCAGTCGTAAGTGCTACACGTTTTGTAATGAGTAAATCGGATTATTTAAAAGTACCGACAATGTCCAAATGTGATATTTGTAAAAAATCATTTACAAAATCTCTTTTTGGATTGGAGTGTAGTAAGTGTGAAAAAATTGTGCATCTAACACGAAATGCAGTGGCCTGACAAACAAACAAATCGCAGCACTGAAAGCGGCCCCCAGCCTGGAGTGGACTTGTCTTGATTGCCAGTAGGAATCACAGAGACGGAACTCATCTATTGTAATCCCGGAAGAAGACGATGAAGAAGATGATGAACGCGTCTTAATAAACTCCAAAAACTTGCTGAGTTCAATAAGTAGGGAAGTTGAAAAAGCAATAAAAAAATGAAATGCGGGAACTGAACGAGTCCCTACAGTTTCATAGTGCTAAGTTAGAAGAAGAAGGAACTGGACCGTAGTTCACAGCGAAATAACTGGCGAACCGGTATAAGAGGCTTGGCCCCTTGTTAGTGCGTAAGCACAAACATCGACCGAATTCGCGCATGTCAATGCATGTAAACGCCATACAGAATACGAACGAATCCAGCCACAGTGAATGTACGTCACATGATTTAGGCAAATAGGCACTCTGGCCGTAAACCCTTCGTGAGCGCCCCCACCTGCCAGACCGCCGCTCCTGCAGACATAATGTAAGTGTATGGCATCACTACCAGTTGCATGATCAGCACGGCTACTAGCCGCAGAGCGTGTCATGAGTCTACCGCTCACCTCAAGGGAATGGGATCCCACGTTGTGCGGCTTTCGGCCGCAGCCTTGAGAGTCTCCTCAGATCCTCCCGCCAGATACCACCCGCATGAGGTCGACACATATGCTCCACCAACCAATACAACGGCAGATATAGTCAAAAGGCAGTTATAAGATAAGAGTAATAATTCGCCATCAGAAAGGGTTTTTGTCACTGACGTTGAGTAAATGCATTTTCGATCATGTTTGCTTCACCCACCAACAAGTTGCCTTCAATCATTCAAAGGTCGGAAAGTTACAGAGATATATTATTATGTTGTTATATAAAACATCGTGGAGGGCAGACTGTCTGCAGCCCCGTAATGAAGGGACCCGACTTGGACAAAGAGCACCATTGAGAATAGCGTCCCACCAAACTACCATCGCAGAGACGCAATGCTGCAGAACGCAACAAGCATCAATACGACTATCGTCGACCTTACACCATCCCAAGTGATGTCTGCTGGTATGTATGGGGGACCCATTACATACCAGCAGACATCACCACCCGCATACCTCCATCGACCAGAACCAAAAGAATGCGTTGAATGAGGCGCAGTACAACCGCATATCCATCACAAGACGCAATACCGCAAGAAACAGTAAGCATCAATGCAACTATCATACGGATGAGGCCCCCTCACAACACACCTTCATGATCCCTATCAACTTTGGTAACAAAGTATTTATTGTTGTTAACTAAAAAATATCACCAACGTATCATAGTAGCACGCTACTGAGACGCCAGTGAAAAAAACTCCACGTATCATAGCGTTAATGCACTAAGACATGAAGTTGAGTATGCCTGTTACACTTAAAAATGCTGCCAAACACACTCATCCCAATCCGAAAGATAGACGACGCATCACTATGCGCTACGACGTCGCCCACAAACGGTATGTGTGTGCGATGTCCACGGGAAAGCCGTATTGCTACAACAAACCCGCTTACCGGCCGCACCGGCACCAAGATGATATGTCTAGGACACATCGATTAACGAGCCCAAGTTTACCTCAGACCAATTGCTCGCGAAGCAGCATACACGCCACCATAATATTCCTTTTCAAGTCCCTAATAAGGACCAGTCATTTTGCTTCAGTGTTAGGAGTAGTCAGTCACCCGACCACCCCATATAATGCTTATGAACCAAGGAGACCTTCTATAATATTGCTTTTGTATCATAGACCTTACTTTCATAAGTCATTAATATGTAAGACTTCAGCCTACGATTCTACTATTGTAATGCTATTTCATAATAGAGACCTTCTATAGTAATGCTTTTGTATCATAGACCTTACTTTCATAAGTCATTTATATATAGGACTCGAACCCACGACCCCTCTATTGTAATGCAAATTCATTTTAAAGACCTTCTATAGTATTGCTTTTGTATCATAGACCTTACTTTCATAAGTCATTAATATATAGGACTTCAACCCACCACCCCACAATTGTAACGCAAATTCGTCATAGTGACCTTCTATAGTATTGCTTTTGTATCATTGAGTTTATTATCATAAGTCTCTAATATAGGACTAGTCATAGTCGGGCTCCCGACCACCCCATGTAATGCCTATGCATCAAGGAGACCTATAATATTGCTTTTGTATCATAGACCTTACTTTCATAAGTCATTCATATATAGGACTCGAACCCACCACCCGACTAATGTAGTGCAAATTCATCATAGAGACCTTCTATAGTATTGCTTTTGTATCATTGAGTTTATTATCTTAAGTCCCTAATATAGGACTAGTCATTGTGCTACAGTACTTCAAGCAGTCGGGCTTATTAAAACATATTAGTACCTTTATAAATTGAATTTTGACTATTGAAGTCAAAATTCAATTTACAAAGGTTTTGTTTGGATAATAAAATTTAGCAGCAGGGTGATTTGATTGCCGTGGTTTATGCTTAGATACAGCCTCAGGTGGTGAGTTTTCCCATCTAGGAGCATTGAAAGTAAGACCGTTAGCTGCAAGAGCGTCTAAGGGTAAAGCGTCCAACTAGAAGTACATAATTAATAGATACATCATTTCTATTAGAATTATTGCAAAAATATTTGCTTATTTGACTTTGTTATTACTAATATTTAAACTTAATTATTCGAAATAATGGTAATGAAGGATAGTATATACTTTTAATTGTAATACCTCGGTATTTTCATTGTTTACAAATACTAAATTTTCCGTTAGTACTGTACCGCTTTCCGTTTCACGGCAGGAGCGCAAAGTTTATCGCACACTTTTGGGTCTTCTTCACCTTCCAAAATAAAGCTATCTTATTTTCCACATTGCGCCAATTTTCGGACTGAGGATCTTGCAACTTCTCCGATACGAAATAATGTGTATGATTTGTTATGTGATTATCTTAAAAATAAAAAAAAATTCATTGTTACAAATCGAAAGTTCTAGTATACACAATTTTAGGGGTTTGTATTTTGTGTGCCATCCTTATCCAAGCCATTTCAATGTAGTAGAGTCACGCCACACCTATATTATGGCTTTAGCACGAATGGATTGAATCGACCGGGGTAAGGCCTCGCTTTCACAGAATATCTGCGTAAAATAGCAGCTTAATGTTGCCGTGCTTCGTACGATAAGTGTAGAGAATAGGAATACACTGTTTACTGGAAATGAGGCATTCACTTTTAATCCTCAGGGGTGAAAATTTGAGGATAAATATAGAGATCTATGGACCACAACATCCCGTTACCACCAAGTGTACTGTGTGCTCACATCTTGCTTTAAATTTTATCACCCTTATTCTATAAAAAATCATCCCGCGAGTATCGTAAGAGATACCATGAGAGATAGGAAATACCTCACGTTTAAAACTGTAACTCAATGGGTGCATTTCTGCCGCCGAAATTAAGAGGGAGATAGGACCAACCAAGACGCCCTACACAGTTGTATTTTAATTTTATTTGGATTAACTTTTTGGTGCACAATTTTACTAATAAGATTAACTGTTTCGTTTTCCAAATCCCTGTAGTAATAACCCGAGATTTCCGAGTTTGCCCGGTCTTCTCCCAATATTTAAATTTATATTTTTTCGTATTACCCCTGAAAAGGAACCAGGTTCGGGGTCCTCTTGATCCGGCTCGAAGGACCAATTGAAAAGGAACCCAGGCGTGCGTAAACATTCAACTAAGAAACAGAAGGGGGGAATCGAGGCTTCTCTCGATCCGGCCTCCTATAACGCCTACGTTGGGTTCGGGAACAACGTATGTGATCTCCGCAACGGAGTAACACACAAGGGCGATAACCTCTTCCTTTTCAGAAAATAGGTTCAGACGGAGATTACGGGTCTTCTGAAGTCGTCCCGGTCCCAACGCCTTAATTCTTCGATGTGGACTGTATAATTTTGAGGGATGAATTTCTTGGGAATAAAACAGCAATTACCTTCAAACCGTTCCGTGAGAGAGTAATTACTTTTCCCTACACTTTTTCTTTCTTCTTCATATTGACTGCTGGTCTTGCACTTTTTCCGAAGTTTCTCCAAACTTTCCCGAAACTTCCCCGAACGAATTGCAAGAAAACCCCTTTACTGAGCTACCCCAGAGCTATACGCGAAAGTGAGCCGCGCCATTCGCGCGCTTGCGCAACTCAATTACATCAATTTGTTCTATCACTCTCTCACGGTTTACTTAACAACTTTATTTGTATAAGACGTACATTTACACAATTTACTTGTATAGATAGCACAAAAAATATCTATACTACGACATACATTACATTTTCATATCACAAAAAACCTTTTATTTATTTAACAAAATATGCCTATTTTACTCACATGTTCAAAGTCAAAATTTCTTAAATATTTAACATAGAAAGTTAAAACAATGTTTTCCACTTGAAATTATACATATCTTAACCAATACAACAGTTTAATATACATTTTCTTTATACATTTCACTATTAAAACACTTTTAAATTTCTTATACAAAACTATCATTATTTCACTTATTCACAGGAATTTTGACATAAAAATAACACAGAATTCACCTCTTTTGCACGTACAATCAATCTGAAATGTTTCACAAGTCATTTTTACATAAATTGCTGAAATTGCAAATATTTAAATTTTTACATATTTGGCCTCCTAAGTACGTGGCTAGCGTGCGTCTATGATCTCACACTATTTGAACAACTAACTTTGCACGGCTATCGACTATCAGAAAAAATGGAAAGTCTAATATACACCAATATCAACAATACTAGGTGAATTAATGCTTCTACGCAATTCTCAAACTGTAGGAAACCATTTCTAATCAGATTCTTATCAGTTATCATGTCCCAATCAGATAACAATATAAGTGAATGTTTTCATAAATCAATCATAGCAAATAGGCATTTGTTTTCATACAAAACGTATCAAACTCATATAAGACAACACTTATGTAATCAATTTCCATTAATTCTATTTATGCACAGCAATCATCTCGACCGGGGAACAAATCCGGTCTCTAACTTTATTTTAATATTTCTTTAAATTAACATCATCGGAAAGATGATTTCAACCGGGGAAGAAATCCGGTAACATAATTTACATCTTAAAAAAAAAAGATTGGCTACAATTTTTGATTAGATATGAATTTATTAAGAAATATTACTAGGAAAACAATAAACTATTCCGGCCTGGGAGTCGAACCCAAGACCTTCATATCATTAATTCGATATTTCTTTAAGATTCAACTAAGCATTTTCTTATTGGAATATTGTTGCTTGATAATTTGCTTTTTAGAAGCTATTCGTAATCGGTTAACTTAATAAATTGAAATATTCTTATAGGCGCGTCGCCAACAACCCCACATAATAAAGGCAAAAAAGGTTTTTCATACAAAAATACCTGGACAAATACATTACTTGATCATCTACTGTTGAAGGGGAGATTTGCCGTAATCGCGATGATTGGCAGGCAGATTGGAGATCATTGTCACAGACGTCTCTTGTCTTTGACGCCGTTCATTGCTGTCAATTTGGGTATATGAGTATTTACTTTTGGCATTAACGAGATGATTATACCGCCGTAGGGAAAATCCTCTCCTTGAGGAGACATATATAATTTATTTTAAATCTCACTTGTATATTTATAGTTTAGGGATAGTTATATATAAATATTCTATATTTAAAATGCGAATTTCTCTCAAAGCTATAAACTACTTTATTGAAGCATTACGCAGGTCATTAGTTTTAGATTCACTCGAACGGGGCATACACATCATTTTCTTTTTGTCACGTAATTACTTTAATCTATATAATAATTAAATTTATGAATTTCTGCGTAATGTTTTTATTAAAAGGTGAACACATTGTAAATTGGAGGTTTAAATATCTTCATCCTCACAAGGGACCATGATAAGTCTTTAGTAGACTTCCAAAAATAGTTAGTATATTACGTTAATATTACACACGGAATAAAACTAATTTTGAGGATAATATCGCATTTAATTTTAACTTTTTTAATTCAAAATGTTTCAACACGTTCCAGCACACATGTTCACGGGAGGGCTGAGGTGTTGGCTGCTGCTATACTACCATATGTCGGAAGAATCACAGACAAGATTGGCTACAATTTTAAGCGGGCTTCCATAAGAACATACTACAAACCACCGAAGAAGATTAGTCAGTTCTTGCCACCCGTCAAGTGTAATGTTCTTCTACAAAATGCAGGATTGTGAAAGCTTCGTTATGAATGTAGTCTCTTCTACATGAGACAAACAAAAAGATCCGTAAAAACCCCCGTGAAAGAACATATCGCTGATGTGAATCACTGACGCTCCGGGAAGTCTGCAGTATGTCAACATGTTCAGAATATGGTACAATTATGTCAGATTTGATAGATCACAAATCTTCGCAAAAGAACACCGAATCCTACCAAGGATGATTCGCGAGGCTATTGAAATTAAAAAAACATCCTAATTTCAATAGAGGAGATGGCTAGGTGCTGCCATTTACTTGGGATCCCATAGTTAATAAAATTAAATCCAAACTCAAGCTAACTACTGCAAGAATTCAAGACACTCGTTCTGCCTAGATCGGACCAAAAATTAATATTTAAAAGTTGAAGGTATCCTTAGTTAACTAGGACATCGGGACGTGAAACACCTCGGTATCCCTGTGATCTCCATTGGCGCTGGAAACTGCCCGAAAGGTTGGAAGATAAAAAAAATAAAATTGAACGCCATAGAATCCGTAAAATTAGTTTTATTCCATAGTAAACTACAGCCTGAAAATGCAAAATAATTTGTCTTTGTGCACAGTGATCCGAATTAAAGTGCATAGACATTTATCTGATAGTTCTTTGTTATTTTTTATAATACGGATTTTGATTATGTGCCTGTGATTACTTCAATGATTATAATAAAAATACATCGTTATAAAATAAACTCCCTGCATGTCTTATTGTCAATTCATCTAGAAGGGAGTAGCCTTACAATATGTAATTTTTTCTTCAAATTCATTTACACTGGTTGCCGGTTCTTCGAACTATATCACCATGAAAGGTCTTGTCTGCTTACTTATCCATTATTATTCTTTTGCATTAGGTTTCCTCGTTACGGATTTTAAAAGAAAACCCCAGAGCATAGCCCTCTCCATCGTCATTGCTTAGCGTACTTAAACGGTTTTATTTTATTTGTAATACCGATAGAATTAACCGTGAAGATAGAATAGATAGAAACCGTTTAGTGGCGGTGTAAGATTATCCAACACCCCATATCATTTTGTAAATGTCATACGAGGCGACAGAATGAAATAAATGGGGTGATGAACAGCAACGTCTTCTGAAAAACAACTTAAATTGAAATAAAAACTGCGATTGATGAACCCGCCTGTCAAGCGTGGCAAATACTACAAATATTTTCCCTACGAACCAGTTGTTGAATTACAAATAAATGTAGAAAATATTCATGTTATTAAACAAACTTCTTTATCAGTCTGTAAACCATGTGAGGACGTAGGCTTTATCTGTTGTACACGTCTAGATACCCAATTAAGAATAAAAATGCAGATGAATTGTCACTCCTGAGGACTAAGATAGAATGCCTTATTTCCTGTAAAAGGGTCTCCGGTCCTCTACAGCCAGCAGGTAGTAGCATGAAGCTATTATTTAACGCTGATATATCGTTAGAGCGTGGTCCTTTTCCGATCGGACCGAATCAATCGCAGTAAAACTATAGTATAGCTACAGCATGGCTCTTCCACATTAAATCTATTACTGCGAGTATAGGTACTTTACGCTAGGCGTAAACCAGATTTTTGACATATCCTGTAGTCACCTCATACGACATACGAGACAAAACGGGTGGATGGATTCCTTAACGCTGCCACCAAACAATAATAGTAATGATGAATAATAAATCATTTAAAGTGAGTTATTATTAGTAAAAGTGGTCATTTAGAAAGAATGAATGAAGTAGCGTAGGTATATCGATGTGAAGGAGGCGAGAGAGGTGTGTTAGGATCATGCCAAATGGAAGTATGTAGTCTCTGCTTACACCTCTGGGTGTCAGGCGTGGGTGTTTATGTTTATGTGTGTATATGTATGTATGTTACTATTATTCGACAAGAAAGAGAGTCAAATGTGCGAGAATTTGAATCTGTTGCGGTCATCAATCCGCCTGCTAAGCCTGATCATTTACAACAATTTTTTCTTACATCGGGAAGGGCCTATGTCTAGCATTAGACTTTTACGGACTTATAAAGAGTATACTATTTAATGTTTCTTAATATGGTGTAGCCATACCTATAGCTACATTATGGTTTCAGCTTGACTGGCGTAGAATCACGCTGTCACAGAATGTCAGCGTAAAATGACAGCGTAATGCTGGCACTGTTCTCTATCTGCTGGTCAAAGTTCCTTACATTGCATTTTCCAGACAGATAGACAGACAAAAAATTTTAGTTGTTTTTGATTTCTTAATGTCATACAAATATTATATGCAGTTATTTCGATATTACAGACAGACAATTAAATTTTATTTATATACATGTCAGCACCCGCGCCGTATTGCACGTGCATCAGCGCCTCTGAGGCTAGTCGGAATTATTGTAAACAATACGTGCACCGCACACCTGCGTGTTTCACCCGCATTGGCGCTCGTGTAGGCTACTTATCTTGATTGTATAATAGGCCTTCTATACGGTCGGGACTAACCACCAACCGTCGTGACCTTGGTCGAGTTGATGTGAAAATGACAGTGTAGACATCGGTTGTCTGACCAATGTTTTGGTTGACTCCGACGGTCTTGGTCGCGAGAGCATCCCTCACGACACGTTGGGTCCGTGGTTGACGCTGACCGTGTTGAACGATATCGGCCGACGAGAACGCCTCAGTGCGCGCTTAGCAGTCGTCACAGGCGGATGTTTGACGGCGCTATGGATACGAACGTAAGCAAAGAACGTGAGGTCCTGACCGAATTCTTGTCACTGTACTGTGATTTTTCATGTCTTAAAGTACCATGTCTTGTTTGTTTAAAGTAATGCGCTCTTTCAGCCAAAATTTTATCCATTTTTTTCTTTTTTTTTTTTCATCTTCCTTCAAGCATAGAAACGTTAAAGCTAAACCGATTTTTTGTTGTATAGAAAAGCAAGGAGCCATTTTTAAAAGTAACTGGCTTACGTCTTTACTCTTTAAATACCAGAGACAACTGACAAGTTGAGTCAACCACCCGACCATGTAGAACGAATACAAAAATCGGTTGACCCGACCAAGGTCACGACGGTTGGTGGTTGGTCCCGACCGTGTAGAAGCGCTTTAAAACGGACTGACCGGCCGCCGTTAAAGCAGTCATGGCTCTGGCGTGGCACAGTGCAGTCGTTGTATCCCGCTACTAGCTCATCCTAGAATATTCGGATAATTAATTCGTGGACACGAGTTAATTATTATTATCCGCTATTAAATTAGTCTCAGTACGATTTATAGGTAATTACCTACGATCCATGTATTTTGTAATTGTAAATTAATTCTATTTAACTACCTTCCTACATGTTGATTCATACATATATTCCTACATACATATATTCCTACATACGTATGTTCCTACGTATATATATTCCTACATACATATATTATTAAGAGACATTTCTCATGATTAAAACTGTACTTCAACCTTCAAAAAATAACTTATTTACTTTTATTTCTAATACCAACAGTTTTTCCTTAAAGCTAACAGCAAGAATCGTTAGATAAACTCATCACATTGCGTCATCTTAAGGAAAGACAAATAAATACAACCTTATCTCGAACAAGTGAAACCGTGAAATGCCGCTTAAGCGCTACAGATAAGAGGAAACTTTTTTCTCCCTTTCTTTGTTGTCGGGTTTTAACGATTCTTTGTTTTCTTGAAAATCGTTTCCAAACGTGTCAAGCAAGAAATTGTATCCGTGCAACTTGCAATAATAATTTCTAGTCACGAATGATTGTTCAGTTGTAGACTTTACGTTTTTCTAACATTTATAAATGATGTTAAAGATTAGAAAACGTAAACGAGAGTCAATTACATGTTATTTATAGGAAAATCAATTCTTCACATATTTTTTTTTCAGACTGCAAGGTATACTATATATTTAATATACTAAGTACTGACTGGTTTCCTCACCTGTTAGTATTTAGTATATTATCACTAAATATTACGAATAACAATTTCATTTCTACCGGAGGGAATAAAATTTGGGCTTTTTGGTTGTGTAGGTAGTTTAAATATAATAAAAATAGCTTTGTGGTGAATTATATAATGTGTATTGAAATGTTTTACTTCGGTAACCGAATTTACTATAATATCATATAATTTGATAATCTCATCAACACTATCAAAACTATAACAGCTCGTGACAGTCCACTCCTGGTCATAGGCCTCAATCAAAGAATGCCACAATACCCGGTCCCGAGCCAATAACATCCATCGACTTCCTCGTCACTTTATAGAGTGGGGGCCTGCCCTAACTTTCGTACGAGTCTGCCACGCGAAAACCCTTTTTTCCCATACATGGCCGGCTCATTACCATTTCAGATTATTATCAGTTGGGATATGTCGTGAACATGATAGTTACGTAAAATTTGGTATATTTTCTAAAATATTTTTTTTATTTATGTGTAGTGTTCGCTTAGATATAAGTACGTAAGAAAACGTTATTTTTTATTTTTTTTTTATAATATGCTAAAAGCTTTGCGCTTGACGTAAATTTAAGTACTGATTTGGTCGGTGGAAATGAAAATAATCGTAAGAAAACCTGCACATTTGAGTAATAAAATATTTCAAGGATAAATTAATATCGCCACTTACAGCTGTAACTTAACGTTTTACTTTTATATCATAATATTGAAAAAAAAATGGGTAAAATGTGTTACGATGTGCAATTCCTATTATTTTTATATAACTTAATTTTAACTGTCTTTGTTTAAACCTATAGATCTTAAATTTGTCTTTTGGCTAGTAGTTCAATTATCAAAAAATCACCCAAAACTCAGATTTTTGCTATTGCCTCGAAAACTATGTCAGATATGGGAAAATATTTGTTTAAAATATGAATTACAGATTTATTAACTTTGCATAAAATCATTTCATCAACTTATCTTTTAACATTTGTATTTTTTTTTTTTGTACAATGTTGCTAACGTAAAATATTATAAAGTCAAAGATCAATTTTGGATTAAAAAGAGGTTTAAGATAAAATGTGCAAATTTCATGCAAATAAAAACATACTTTGTGTGAAATTGCACACCACAAGTATTTTGGTTGTCACTTTTTATATTTGTCATAGTTTATGAGATAATTGATAAGACGGCTCCATGGCACAGTGGCTTAGAAATATGTTACGGAGTTGAGGGCCGCAGGTTCGAATCGCGCACGGAACAAGTATTTTGATGTCTTACAAGTAATTATTCCGGATCTGGATGTTTGTACTTATACAATTTGTGTACGTAAACTGCCTCCACGATACAGTAGAAAATCCTAGTGTGTAAATGTAAAAATGTAACGGATTAAAAATAAATAAATATCAAAAACTATCTATTTTATCAGATTTTCGATTTCACTAAAATCAAGCATGTTGTTTAGATAAAATATAGCTTCGATCACTCCTGGCTTTACTCTTTATTTGTTTGTGAAACTTCATCATAATCGGTACAGCCGTTCCAAAAATTAGCCCGGACAGACACACGGACAAAATTTCTAATAATAGTTATTCATGTCCTAATAGAGCCTTGGTAGCTCAGATGGGTAACACTCGCTGTAAATATAACAGAACGCGAGTAACCCGGGTTTGATCCTCGCCGGCATCAATGAAATTGTTAATAGCAATTTTAAGTGCTGTTTTACCAAGTGCTCGGTGGTGAAGGAAAACATCGTGAGGAAACCTGCATGTTTGAGGAAAAAGAAAAAAAATATTTCGATGACATGTTAAGTTCACCAACACGGATTGGGGCAGCGCGGCGGACACTTCCTTGCCCTAAAACCCTCTCAAAACTTAGGGGAGGCCTGTGCCCAGCAGTGGGACGTATATGGGCTGTAACTTTACTAATGGAAGACATTAGAAGGTATATTGATATTATAGATAGACACTTAAATTTTATCTTTTTGTACATAGTTTTTATATAATTACTTGCGATATGCTCCGCCTTGGCATGGGTGGTATCTGGATTCTACGACAGCGCCACCCACGGGTTCCAACTATGCGTACAACCTTCACGAAAATGCAAGCAATATGTTGACAAAGATTTACCGCAATCTGATGAACGGTGTGGTAGCGCATAAAATACAAACAAACAAATATTAGTTTTTATGTATCACATATTTTTATTGGTTTCTCTATAATTGTTACATTTATACACGAAAATAGCAACACTGTATTGTAACGTTGCACGTACATGTATGCATAATTATAATTAAACGGTTTATTAAAATTAAATAAACATTTAATAAACTAAATAAAAATAAAATAAAAGTTATTAACAAAAATAATTCTATAATTAACTTAGGTATCCTATTAATAAAACAAATCAGTAAACTAAAAGAACGAATTAAATAATAAATCAAATATTAAAATATTGTATTTCGAACAAACGCCCTGACGCTTCGTTACTCTATGCGCTTTGCAACTCTCGCGTCAGAGTTTTACCCGGCCGGTATTATTCCACGGCGTCGCGCTCCCGATCATTCTCCGCCCGAGCGCCCTGGGAGGCGCACACTACCACTGCAGCCGCGTTCACAAGCTCTGCTTTGTGTCCTCGTACGCGCTTGCAAATTTTAATCCCATTTTGGAAAAAGTTTAAAATAATATAATAATTCCGGCACTGTGGCCGTATAGTTTTTTCGTTAATTCTCGTCACCGAGACCTCCGTATCGTCTTGCACCCCGTAAGGGTAAGTGTTGAAACGTTACCTAGTCTTAAGTAGTGAAAGTGTTTTATAGGTAGTGTAATTTGATCATGCCAGGCTATTTGCTTTTAGCTATTTAATTGCCACGTTATTAGTGTTATTTGCATGTAAGTAATGTATGTAGCCGCTGTGCGCGTTGGAAAAAGTACCGTTACAAAATGGCGTCTCATACATTTCGCACCGCGATCAAATATCGCAAGTCACCATCTTGTTTCAACCAATGCACAGCCTAAATTAGTTATCCTGGTACATTTAAACAGTATTTTACACTTGCCGTAATTTTAATTCATGTGTATTTTAATTTGCGCCTCACCGCTATGACGCTTGCCTTCCATTCCGCCTTGTAACTCCGTTCTGATTATGAACACCCGCCAGCTACTCTCTGTGCTCCCATCTACTGCTAGCCTGTGATATACCGGGGGTTCATAATCGGCGGCATTTTATTACCTGGACCTAAATGTGGACGACGTTGTTTCCAGGGTGCAATTTTACGACTACAACCGTGGCGGTCGTCCTTTATTAAGAGGGCCTAGGCCTCCCCTCGACGCCACCACCGTCACAGCCAGCTACCCACGGCGCTCCCCGTGAACAGTCCAACCCCCCGGCCCTGCTCGACCACCTCGTGGCTACATAGGGGAGTACCTGACCCCGCCAGTGAAGCCAGACGGGCATTTTTTTTTAAAATTATCGGAACCACGCCCACGACCTTTCTTTTACCAATATATAAATTTTTTTTGACTGGTTGTTGTCTTATTTTAAATACGAACCGTATCACTGGCGCCCATAAACGTGGTAAAAAAGGTCTGGTTTCACTGCGTAGGAGTAGTTGGTGTTTGTGTCGTTTTTTGTTTGTGAAACGTTTTTGTTTTTTTTTTGTTTTGGTTGCAGCAACTAATGTGTACGAATTTCATTATTGTGTTTGTTTTAGGAATTTTATTTAATTTCAATTGATTTAATTATTTACTTTTATTATTTGAGAGATCATAAACGTCTTTGTAGTTTCGAACAACTTTTCTTAATCACTCTATGCCGTGCACTACCCTATGTTGTTTACGTTCTATCATTGTACAGAGTAGTTAGCGTGCAGAGTGGTCACTGTGTAATCTGTGATAGGGTAAAATTAATATTGTTCCGAGGTATTACTATTCTATTCTGCAGTAGGTTTTTTATCTCGTGGTTTTTTCTTTTCTGTGAAATTATTATTATTGAAATTTTATGAATTGTAACTATTCCCTATTGTTGCTGCAGAACTCTAGTTCAGTGAGTCACGCATGCGTTGGTAGTATTTTAAATTATTCAATCAATTGTTTTTTATTTTAATTCTTAGGCATATTATTATTATCTTGTTGTTGTTTTATTTAATTGTTCGAGTACATATTAGTTATGTATTTTAATTTTTTGTTGCGCTGCTTCTTTTATTTTGGTGGCAGTTGCTCTATTCTTTTTACTGCTTATTTTATACGCCAATCGTTTTAGTCAACCAGAACGTTCTTAGTACCTGATATTGTAATTGTAACGGAACGGAGTAGATTAAGTCAGCAACGACTCAACACTTATCTCTTTGCGGTTATACGCGTGTTATAATGGCGCACCCGGTTAAATTCCTATCGTTGCAAAAGTCGGAGTTAGAATACGAAGTTGCCATTAGAGGTGCCACCCCGGCTGACACAGTCAGAGAGTTACGCGAGCAGATTGCTAAATTAGGTCCACTCTTTCCTTCGGAGGACATTCTCGAGAGCGTTTTGTCTGTCGGCGATGATTTAAAGGGAGTCAGCGATGCTTTAATTAAGCTAAGAGCATATATCGAGGCGCCTAGCGATGGGAATGCGTTGCTTCGTGCTCGCAACCTCATTAACCACCTCCATCATCGACTCAACCGTATAGTTTGTGATAGCACGACCCAGCAAGGGGTGGTGGATACGTGTGTTTCGGAATACAGGCAACTTTTGGAACGCTATAATGCTATTACTGCTACTGATTCCACCCCTTCTCTGGCATCTAGAGACCCTCAGTCTACTGCTGTTTTACCTCTCAACGTTAACGTAACTTGTGAGCGCGGCGTGGCTAGTGAGTTCACTAAGTTTAAGTTCGACGGCAAATCTTGCGTTCGTGCATTTATCCAGCGCATCAATGAATACAGCCAGTCGAGGAATATACCGGGGGAAAAACTGCTGTCTTTCTGCGCTGAGATTTTTACCGGCGATGCCTTGCATTGGTATCGTGCCATTCGGGACCAGGTATCTAATTAGGACGAGTTAGTTTCCCTTCTCAGAGAGAATTTCGACCAGGCCGATTATGATTACAGACTCTTGTCGGAGATTCGGGCCAGAACTCAGGGCGAGTCTGAAAATATAACTATTTACACTTCTATTATGACTGGGCTATTCTCACGTTTGTCCAAGAGCCTGTCTAACGAAGACAAACTTGAGATAATTTTACATAACATCCGCCCATGCTACGCCAGCACCTTAGCTTCTGTCCCGAAGATCTCAGACCTCGACACCTTGCGTTCGCTCTGTCATAATTACGAGAACATTCAGGCTCGCCTAGTGGGATTCCACGAACCTCTGAAAGTCTCTTCAGGAACACTGGCGCCAGAGTTTGCTTACGCTGGTCAGTCTGCAAGTAGGTTTAATCAAGGCAGCGGCCAAAGTTTCAATAAAAGACCTTACAATAACTTTTACAATAAAAGCAACAGTAATTACAATACAGGTAATAAAACGTATACTAAAAATGATAATTATGTGCATGCGGTGCAACAGCAGTACCAAAAGTCTCCTTATTGTCCGAGGTGTCGTAATAACACCCACAACCTTCGTCAATGCAAAGCAAATAGGGATAGAATATTTTGTTTTGTTTGTGGCCAGAAAGGCGTCAAGTCACCAGACTGTCCGAAGTGTGGCAAGGATAAACCGAGCACTTCAAAAAACTGATAGACCAGCAGAATTGTACTGAAGTCCTGCCACCCAAGTTTGACCAAGAGGATTGGCAGAGCTGGCTTAACGCTGTTAACGTTTTCTTCAATTCTTATAAAGTTGATACAATTCTGCTGGACAAACCATTGCAGGATCCTAGACCTTACGCTTGTGTACAAATCAATGATTTTAAGCTATTTGGCCTCTTAGATTCAGGCTCAGCTGTGTCCATTTTAGGTGATAAAGCTTATAGGAAGCTAGAGGAACGGGGTTTACAGCTGCATAGGGACAACCTAATTACAGTCACGGCTGCTGGGGGTCTATCTATGACCAGCATTGGCTATATGTTTCTCCCTATAAACTTTGAGAATGAGTACCATATAATTAAGTCATTTGTTGTGCCAGACATCAATATTGATCTCGTGTTGGGGATCGATTTTTGGGGCGAGTTTAACATTTTTCCTAGACATTTCTCAAGCATTACATTTTCTAATGCCGCAGTATTGAATGCTAGCCTTAGTACCGATTCTACCACTTTCATACAAGCGTATGACCACTTAACTGTTTCGGAGAGATCAGTGGCGGATGACATCATTTCTCAATTTAGCGACATTTCCGCCGAACGTCGGGGTTTGGGCGAGACGAGTTTGGTCACCCACCGTATTGATACGGGAGATGCTGAGCCAGTTCGTCAAAGGTACTATAGGTTGTCTCCAGAGAAGCAGCGGATCCTTGCCGAACAGGTCGACGAGATGCTGGCTCTGGACGTAATTGAGCAGTGCGAAAGTGCTTGGTCATCACCAGTTCTCATTGTTACGAAGAAAAACGGTCAGCCTCGATTTTGCCTCGACAGCCGCAAGCTCAATTCCATCACGAAGCGCGACGCCTATAGTCTACCCTACATTTCCGAGATCTTGGATAATCTTCGCGATGCTCGCTACTTATCTAGTATCGATTTATCCAAAGCCTTTTGGCAGATACCTATAGCACAGGAGGACCGGGACAAGACTGCTTTTTATTTGCCTAATCGCGGTACCTATCGTTTTAAGCGCACTGCTTTTGGTTTAACTAACGCCCCGGCTACACAGCAAAGGTTGGTTGATCTGTTATTTAGGGAATTTGACCTCAAAGTCTTTGCATACCTAGACGACATTATTATCGTCTCAAACGACTTCAATTCCCATGTTTCCCCGTTACTTCGGGTTCTTAATAAGCTGAAACAGGCCAACCTCACTGTAAACCTAGAGAAATGTCAATTCTTCCGCAGTCAGCTCAAATACCTGGGTTACGTCGTTGATAGTAGTGGTTTACGTACCGATCCTGAGAAGGTGGAAGCAATCCTCAATTACCCGACACCTACATGTCGTAAGGACGTTAAGCGCTTCCTCGGGACTGCTACTTGGTATCGCCGTTTCGTCCCCAATTTTAGTACCATTGCAGGCCCCTTAAACAAGTTAACTTCGAGAAAGAAGGGCGGACCACCTTTTGTCTGGTCTGCCGAAGCTGATGCTGCCTTCAAGAAACTTAAGGAGTGTTTAGTTTCCGCTCCTGTTCTTTCCTGCCCTGACTACGATAAGCCATTCGAAGTACACACCGATGCCAGCAATTACGGCGTGGTTGCGATGCTGACGCAGACTATAGATGGTAAGGAGCACCCCGTTGCTTATATGAGCAAGTCGTTGTCAGCAGCAGAGAGGAACTACAGTATAACGGAGCGTGAGACATTAGCTGTCGTCATCGCCCTGGAGCACTGGAGGTGTTACTTGGAGAACGGCAGGCCATTCACTGTCTATACTGATCACAGTGCGTTAAAATGGTTTCTGTCTCTCAGGAACCCTACCGGTAGATTAGCTCGCTGGGGTGTAAGATTGTCCTCATTTCATTTAGAATTCAAGCATCGTAAGGGTGTGGACAATGTGATCCCCGACGCCCTCTCTAGAGCTCTTCCCGTCTCGGCGATTAGTACTTCCGGTTCGAACATGGTGACATTGGATTTTTGGTACAAAAATATTTATAATTCTTGCCTTTCTAAGCCGCAAACTTTCCCGAATTTCATTATCAAGGATGGCAAGTTATTCAGGCGTACCAAGAATAATCACTCACTTTCATCCGAGTTCTTATGGAAGGAGGTGGTACCTTTTGAGCTTCGCGAGCAGGTGATCAACGAGAATCATGCGGAACCCACGGCTGGACATCTCGGCGTTTTTAAAACCTACCATCGTATTGCCTTGCGCTACTTTTGGCCTGGTATGCACCAGGACGTGGTGAAGTTCGTTGCCTCCTGCGAGAAGTGCTTATCTTACAAGGCTCAAAATCACCAAACCTTGGGAGAAATGGGCCGCCCGAAGCAGTGTTCTAGGCCATTTCAAATGATTTCAATTGATTTGATGGGCCCCTTGCCTGTCACTAGGAAGCAGAACACTTATATCTTCGTAGTCACATGCTGCTTCTCGAAATATTGCCTAATTTTCCCATTAAGAAGTGCTACTGCCACTACAGTCACGAAGTTACTGGAAGAGTCTGTTTTCCTCGTCCATGGTGTCCCTCAGACCATATTTTTGGACAATGGCAGCCAGTTTATTTCGAAGGTCACTGAGTCACATTTCCATCGTTATAAGGTCCCTAACGTGTTCTTCACGCCAAAGTACACCCCTCAAATTAATTTGGTAGAACGACATAATCGTTCAATTATCACGTGTATCTCAACTTTCGTGGACAACGATCATCGCAGTTAGGATACATATATTCCGAAGGTTCAGTTCGCCCTCAACAATTCGGTGAGTGAGGCGACTGGTTTCACTCCATCCTTCCTGGTGTTTGGCAGGGAGCTCGTTACATGTGGCTCGCATTATTTAGATAACGATTTAGGCGATGAGGTTTTATTCCTTCCCCGTGACATCTACGCGGAAGATTTGGGTTGTCTTAAGGAAGTTTTCGATACTGTAAAGGCCAAATTGTGGCATGCTCATGCTAAAAACTCAACCCACTATAACCTTCGGCGCAAGCCTATGGAATTTAACATTGGTGACACTGTAATGAAACGCGCATATGTTTTAAGTGATAAGGATAAGTTCTTTAGTAAAAAACTTGCGCCAAAATTTATTAAATGTCGCGTCATCGGTAAAAAGTCACCCCTAGTTTACATCCTGGCTGACATGTCTGGGAAAGATATTGGCACCTGGCACATCAAGGATTTGAAATTAACAGGACACAATACTTAGTCATATATGTATACACTTTTTTTTTAAGTGTGTACTTCCCCGTGTGGTGTCGGGTTAGAATAGCACCACCCCATTTCTTCCTGTGGGTGTCGTAAAAATCGACTAAGGGATAGGGTAGTAGTGTGTTGTGGGAGATGGGCTAGCAACCATCACTGCAATATCACAAGATCTCCATGTTACACCTACAAGTACACTTAATTAAGTTGCATGTGTTCTGCTTGTTACTTAGGAATACACTAGCGTTATATTTATATATATACATGGTGCTCGTTTTACCTTGGTCACACTTTTACATCTTTAGCTCTAGGTATTCGTATGGGTCTTCCAGTCTAGCCGATGCTGGAACACCTTGCCAAATGACAGGATGCGTCAACTACCCTATTGATGTTCGTTGACGCTGATATAATCGCGTGAAGTATGAGAGATGTTGTATAAAAGGATAATGCGAATACATAACAATTTAGAGCGGATTTTATCAATTAAGAGTAATAAAATCCTTATGTAGCGCGCGGTGTACTGTAACGTTGCACGTACATGTATGCATAATTATAATTAAACGGTTTATTAAAATTAAATAAACATTTAATAAACTAAATAAAAATAAAATAAAAGTTATTAACAAAAATAATTCTATAATTAACTTAGGTATCCTATTAATAAAACAAATCAGTAAACTAAAAGAACGAATTAAATAATAAATCAAATATTAAAATATTGTATTTCGAACAAACGCCCTGACGCTTCGTTACTCTATGCGCTTTGCAACTCTCGCGTCAGAGTTTTACCCGGCCGGTATTATTCCACGGCGTCGCGCTCCCGATCATTCTCCGCCCGAGCGCCCTGGGAGGCGCACACTACCACTGCAGCCGCGTTCACAAGCTCTGCTTTGTGTCCTCGTACGCGCTTGCAAATTTTAATCCCATTTTGGAAAAAGTTTAAAATAATATAATAATTCCGGCACTGTGGCCGTATAGTTTTTTCGTTAATTCTCGTCACCGAGACCTCCGTATCGTCTTGCACCCCGTAAGGGTAAGTGTTGAAACGTTACCTAGTCTTAAGTAGTGAAAGTGTTTTATAGGTAGTGTAATTTGATCATGCCAGGCTATTTGCTTTTAGCTATTTAATTGCCACGTTATTAGTGTTATTTGCATGTAAGTAATGTATGTAGCCGCTGTGCGCGTTGGAAAAAGTACCGTTACAAAATGGCGTCTCATACATTTCGCACCGCGATCAAATATCGCAAGTCACCATCTTGTTTCAACCAATGCACAGCCTAAATTAGTTATCCTGGTACATTTAAACAGTATTTTACACTTGCCGTAATTTTAATTCAAGTGTATTTTAATTTGCGCCTCACCGCTATGACGCTTGCCTTCCATTCCGCCTTGTAACTCCGTTCTGATTATGAACACCCGCCAGCTACTCTCTGTGCTCCCATCTACTGCTAGCCTGTGATATACCGGGGGTTCATAATCGGCGGCATTTTATTACCTGGACCTAAATGTGGACGACGTTGTTTCCAGGGTGCAATTTTACGACTACAACCGTGGCGGTCGTCCTTTATTAAGAGGGCCTAGGCCTCCCCTCGACGCCACCACCGTCACAGCCAGCTACCCACGGCGCTCCCCGTGAACAGTCCAACCCCACGGCCCTGCTCGACCACCTCGCGGCTACATAGGGGAGTACCTGACCCCGCCAGTGAAGCCAGACGGGCATTTTTTTTTAAAATTATCGGAACCACGCCCACGACCTTTCTTTTACCAATATATAAATTTTTTTTGACTGGTTGTTGTCTTATTTTAAATACGAACCGTATCAGTATTAAGAAACAGCTCAGTACTCAGTAAGCTCATTTAATCTTTCCTTCGACTTTCGACTTATTAGATGTTGTTCCTCGGTAATTATAAGAGAAAAAGTTTCTGCTGAGTATTGGGTTCTTGACGAAAAATGCTTCGTAATTGTCCTAATAAAATTGTTGACTCGCATAGTACAATAAAGCAGAAAAATAATACATTATTTGGTTAATGTCAATATTGCGCATTGCCATCCATACACAACGTTGTAAACAACCGAGAATTTACAGAGAAGAACAGTCATTAAGTGGCAGGCAAGCGCAGTGAAGTATCCCACTAGATGGAGTGACGACCTGTTGAGATGTATAGAAAATCGATAAGGCTAATAAGCGTTCTTTGCGACAGCCATTGATGGAGGTAATGATTATAACAATGCTGATGAATTAGACATGTAGGTGTAATGGTTTTATTTGTGACTAGAGACCCACCCCGGCTTCGCTTAGATTATTTAGATTTTAGATTAACAAAGGTAATTTCATCAATTTTATGTTTGAAGAAAAAAAACGTTAAAATTTTCGGACAGATTATAACCTAAATTCCTCTTGTCGTAGCTATTTTTCTGTTCATAAAGTTTCATCACAATCTTAATAAAAGCAAGTAATTCTAATATATATACTGACACCTTAATTTAATTTATGTGTTTAAATATTAGTTTTACATAGATGTAGGGACTTTAAAAAGTTAAAAACTTATGTGATCATAACGAAATTATCTATAATATAAAATATATTTAATTATTACCATCTATTAAGTGCAAATATCACTATTAAGTGCAAATAGTCAAATGTGTAACTAATCAAAGACTGCGAATGAATTTGGAAACGATTCGGCTAAGCCTTTAGTTAGTACTAATACCGAAGTTTAATTGTTACTAAACGACTGGCCGTCAAGTTACTGGAATTTTTTTGTTGATTGGTGGGCATCGTTACGCTAAATATTATAAAAATCATCAAGGGTTAAGGTAGTCAAGGACCTCAGTGGTTTGTTAAAAATATAATTTGTAAATTTTCCCCTTATCCTCGAATGGTAATAAAATGATTATTAAAATTACTTCTTGTTGGATAAGAATATGTAACCAGATCTTAAGGATTTAGCTAATGAAGTTGATAAAAAAATGAAACAAATAAACGAAGAACTATTTATGATAAAAATATATCGATATATTGGTTAAAAGGACGAAGAAGAACCGACAAACGATGGGAAAGAAAAGTTCTCGAGAGGCAACCTCGTGCCGGTAGAAGAAATAAAGGGCATCCTCCCATTACATATAGTGGTACTCCATTGAGTGATGACCTGGTAGGATATGCAAGACAAGGAAGTCGATGGATACAGGTGACTCAGGGTCGTGCTTTTAGACATTTCTTAAGGGAGGCCTATTCTCAGTAGTGGACTTGTGAATGGCTAAAATGATGGCGATGATGATTACACTTATTACAGTCTACCAAAGTCCATTACTGCACGAAAACGAATCTTAACGTCAGTATAGGAATGACCAGGTGAAGTGGATTCCCTGACGCCACCACTACATGCCACTGTTTGAATTATTTCTCGTTACTTCTACTATTGCTAAGAAACAAATAAGCTAAATGCAGTTATCTAATATTAATGCTAAATATTCTTTATACTGTAGCGTGTAATAACTGTGCAAGAATATCTACCACCCCATATTGTTCCGCAGGTGTCTTAAGAGGTGACAAGAAAACAAACAGGAAGATGACATGCAGCGCCTTCCAATAACAGCTAAGATTAAAAATACTGCCGTTGCACACTCGCTTACCAAGCACAGCAAAAATGGCAAATATCGATATATGAGGCAATCTATGGGGGAGGGCCCTTTTTTCAGTGGACTTTAATAGCCTGTAACGATAACGGTAACTTTTTAACTGTACTACGGTATTCTTACGCTGCCACTACATGGCTGCGTAAGAATACCTCATATCGTCCCATAGGTGCTGTAAGAGATGTCAAGTAAACGAAAATAGGAGATGGGCAGCCGCGGTTTTAATAAAACTTAACGTTTTTTTTAAATCTGTGGCTACCATCCAGCTTAAGCGTATCAATTGTGGCAAATATTTCCCATGAAATTTTCATTCAATCGTGTACCTGTTAGGGGTTGTACTGAACGAATGAAATAATTTAACAATTGCTTATTATTATCTCTATATATTCATCGATTACGATCCAACTTATAGTTTCCGTCGCCATTGTTAGCTATATTTAGAAGTATTGGAAATTATAAAGGAAGCCTGAATTTTACGGCAGGAAATTTTATGGGCACCGAAGCCATTTCATTTTTATCGTTTTATTTCCTTTTTTAACTTGGATCAATTGTAAATCTACCATCTCGTTTTTGTGATCTTTGCTATTACTAATTACTACATTTTAAGCCATAATATAGCTACAACGGCAGATCTGCTCCGTATACCTCATACTTGTAATTAAGTTTCTTGTAGAAGTTTTACGTTTTATGTCACAAAAGGCATTATTATGAAAGTACATAGATCTGACGAATGCTCGATAAACGACCGATAAACATATATTTTTTTTAATAATTTCAAAATTTAAAAAGTAATTCTAGCAGATTTCGATACTGCATCACTCGAAACTCTACTTCTCGAATGGAATTTTCTAGATTTATTGCAATTCTCGATACGAGTTATTGTTTTTTATTAGACCAACAAATTAACTAACCTACCACCGATCTGGTATGGTCAGAATAACTAGCTCTCACTCAGTAAACTCGGTTTCGATTCCCTATACTCGGAATCATCAGTTCCATTTTTATGTACTTTAGAATATTTATTTATTTAATTTAGAGGCGATTTTTCAATACCTTGGCAAAATTTATTCATAAGATATAACACAATATTAAGAAATTAAGAACTACAGTTTAACGAACGAAATAGTTGAGTTGTTTCACTTTAAGTTTATTTGATCGGTTTTATTCTGATGAATTGAAAAACGACATTTATTTATTAGTCTACATTATAACTAAATAATAAAATTTCGATCAATTATAGTTCTAATTACCTAACAATAATTCCAGTATTAACGTAATTTTGGTTATGTGTGCACCTTCAGAGCAGACAATTTGATTTTGGTATACTAATCCTCAGCGGTAAAAGAAATATTTGTAAAGCAACATGCATGACCAAAGAAAATATTCAAATATATATCATGTTGGTCACCAGCTGTAGACGTTGGGGAATCGTGGCAAAACCTTGTGCGGGCGAAACCATGTCGGACGGTGCAAGAGAGTCATCCAATTTTCTCCCTTGTTTGTCATAAGAGGCGAATATGAGAAATACCTAAAATACTTATGGCTACCGATGGATGGTGATATAACCATGGCGTTTATGTTAGACTTAATACACCCAGAACGATGGCGAGAAACAGTGTCGAAAGCGCGTGACGTCTGGGACTGCGATCGTTAATTTAACAACGCGTTACAATAAAAGCAGGTCCACCCTATAACTATAAAGTCACAAGTCCATATGTGGACTTTTGTGGGTTGGTAATGATGATAAAAAATAAAATATATAATACTGTTATCATATAATATCTTGTATTTAATATTTTTTATTTTTTTCTTTTTTGCTTATATAGAAAAATAATGGCACTGACATTGACCATTATTTTTGTATATTTAATCAAAACAAAACATTGAACCTTATTAAAGTAATCATACACTCGACCTGACCGCTTTCCACACAGATTTACTTTATTTCGTACATATTTTATTGAACTTAAAAAGGTATAACTAGAATAAGACAAATTTTAAAATGGAACTATTAGTGTCGGTTTATTTTATTTTGTAATCCATTACGTGTTACAGAAGTTAGAGTAGCTTAAAGGTTTTGAGAATTATCGTTACCGTTACAGCCTATGAAAGTTCTCTGGTAAACGCTCTTCCAAGATTGTTCTCATACGGGTTATATTTGGCCACTGCATTTTTATTTTTATGCTGCCTATTTCTGGTTTGTTTCCCTCTATCGTCTCTTACGACACATTAGGTAGTGGACATTTCTGGGTTAATCGTTAATCAGGCGCGGACTACACACTTGGAAAGCCACGAGTTTGAAACCGTCATTCGACAACTGGTGTGAACCACTTCTAACATTGGTATTTTAAGGTTTAATTGGAGTGTTTACCGTAAGTAATGGAAATGCTAATGGCATAACTAATATTTTTTCATCACACGTGTTACTTTACAAATTATGATTAGTAGATAGAGAATTAGGTGATAGGAAGGGTTCACCAACTTACTCAAAAAAGAGGGACCTCGATTCGCAAAGACATTACAGGTCCTCAAATATTTCATAATTTTCTTAGATTTGTAGTTGTATATGTTTTGGTCACGCTATTTTTCTTCAACTCTCAATACCTACATATTGACAACCACAAGATGAAGTGGGGACCTGGTAAAACATGCAAAAAGCCGATGGATGCTGATAGCTTAGGACCATGCTTTGTGGCATTCATTGGTTTTGGCATATGTTCAGCAGTGATCTTGTAAAAGGTTGTAACGATGATGATATTATATGCCACAAATTACTGGCTGTGTCTACCACACAGCGGTACAACAGACTCTATTTTTATTCGACTCTTGTAAGCATCGACTCAAGGAAATCCTAGTAATATGTGAGTCAGCGATAGGTGACACTACAACCATCTCATTTACTTGACATAAGATAGCAGCGAAGGAAATCATCGTCAAAAATTCGATACAATCTCTAGCCATGATTATTCATACTGAATAAAACAAAATAATGTATACTTTATACTTATCCCTACCCTTGACAAAAGTATATGTGTGAGCAGATTATCTCTATTATTAAATTAGAGCTTTTATTACAACAGTTTCTCTTAGTCAAATGTATTCAGTAAGAAGTAATTAAACATTTTATTCTCATTTTTACTGGCATCATTTAAAGAAAAGTCGCTTCTCAAAACCAGCTGCCTGGGACCATGGCTCACCCTGTCCTCCCTGCTACGCCACTGTATTATATCTGGTAAACTTCAATATATATTTTTCACTTATTATAAACCAGTGCTTGAACACAATCTCACCTAATTTTTAGTGGTGATGAAAAGATAAATCGCATTGTTTTGACGCAAAAGAAATATGACAACACACAAAAAATGTGTTTCGGAAAAGCAGTTTCTAAGCATTTGGCCACGTCGCCGCGGGATGCTTCAAACCGTACGTTTATAAACCTATAATTTTCCACTCTATTAAAAAGCTTTGTTTTGTATTATATAACTTGTCATGGACACATTGAAACAACTGCATGAGGGGATGGAAACTATGGGGTTAACCGTAATCAAACAAAAAAGGTCTACAGACAAAGTGTTATAAGACGTTCAAAGAATAAACGTAGTTTGCTGTCTTTTTGAATTATTTTTTCTATTAACTAATAGGATGAGACGTTTTTTTTGACGAAATTCAATACATTGAAGTGTATAAATTTGCTAAGATTATTAGCTAAGGTTCGTGTAATGTTGTGTTTCACCTAGTTTGAAAATCATCTCTAAATTGCGTGCACCACCACCGTCACTGTTAATCTCAAAACTCCACTTACCCAGAAACTGGTAAAAACAGATTATTGTGGACTATTTTAACAGTCAGCCTTTTTAATTTTTATTTGTTGTTGGTTATAGATTTTTGCTCATATTTCAAATATTGCTAGTGATTTTTTTCTGAGCATCAGCTTTCTAGAGCTTTTAGAGTATAAGAACGAGTTATGGTTTTCTTTTTTCTGTAAGAGATGTTCACTGGAGACAGTAGTCAGCTTTTATAATGAAACGATCATTAATTCAATCGAAAATCATTACTAGAATGTACTGATGATATGTGAGAATTATGTTAGCTATACTCTTCGATTCTTAGATATCGAGCTTTGATTGTAACATCAAACAGTTTTACAGAAAGAGTATGTCACACTAAATAAGTTATATTATTATATTACGTTATATTATTATACGTTTATATTATTACAATAAAAGAAAAAATAAAAATGTTAGCTATTCAATTTATATGTGTAATACACAATATAATAGATCTTCTAAGAATGGCGATGCGTATCGGCTTAAGACGGCTTATGCGATTATTTTAGTATACAAGGGGTGCGGGTAACAATGATTTATATAAAGATAAAACAATACCTGCTGCTGTTTGTTTAGTACAATGAATATTCAGAGTTTTCCTTGCTGGTGTAATACAAAGAACAGTGTTTGCTCAGGGACTAGGCGTTTGTCGTGAATTTTATAGTACGCAAGCAAACTGAATTTGATCCCCGCCACCACCGTTAATATGTAAGTTTAAGTGTTTGATTTACCACGTGCGCAGTTATAAGGAATACATCCTACAAGGCTGAGGAATAAAGATTTCGATCACACTGATAAGCATTTGGTTGCTCAGCGGAATAATCGCTCCAAAACTCTTGCAAAAATAAGGGAAGGCTAATGACCAGCAGCGAATCGTGTAATAGACTGTAACCTTACACGAGGTAAAGCCCCGTCTCAGCTATATTATGGTTGTAGCACGAATAAGACTATCAGCGAAAAATTGCAGTTTAATGCTGCTATGTTTCGCATTGTAAGTATATAGAACCGCAGACCCTTTTTAATGGAAATGAGGCATTCTATCTTACTTCTCAGCGGGGAAAACGCATCTGCCTTTTGATTCTTAATTATGAAGATATCTATGGGCCTAGCATCCACTTTCTATCAGATGCACTTTGTGCTCGTTTGTATGCGACAAATAATATGCGACGAATAATTCTATTTAAAACATAACAGCTAGAACCTGTAATGTTATGCTACTTACATATCATTTTACACCATTTTAAATTTATTTTTCCATTCTGTATTTGAGTTTTTGCATTCCCCTCAAAACTGGATATTTTGCATCACCTTTATTCCCATAGGATCATGTAACATTTTTAAACCATAAGAACACAATAAAAAATCATTTTCACTTCGTATTTTCACGTTATCAGCACATTTTAAATCGGTGTCAATGGAGTCTACTTTTTCGGTCTTTTATTTAGTTCTCCGTAACTCTGCAATTTCGGGCTTCGTGCGCGCTGTTGCGCTACCTTTTTTCCTATATCAATAATATCTCATTTTTCACTTAAATCTTGCCGTTTCTCTATTACGAGCCTAAAACCAAAATTTGACATGTTTTGACATCGTTGTTTATCAGGTTGTCATGGCAATTTTTATTCAAATTCGTTACCGGCCTGATGTTTTTACTTCAATACTTCCACAAAAATTCTCTTTTCCTCTTGGCCATTTACAAAAATTAATTTAAATATATATATATATATATATATATATATATATATATATATATATATATATATATATATATATATATATATATATATATATATATATAGCTTTTAATTTAAATAATTTCCCGTTCTTATCCCAGATCCGTCAAAAAGTATAAAAGCCGAACAATCGGCCAATAAAGGAGAGTCTCACTTCAGCTTTCATACTAGAAGCAGCTCCTAAAGGCCTTATCCGCACTGCCCCGGGATCCTGCAAGCCTCTGCCTTCACCTGAAGTCGTCGCCTAGCCACGCCTACGCCTCCACCTACTAGTGCCCGCGCTATCTTTAGCCGCTGTGCGTGCTTGCCTCAAACGCTGCGTGTGCCTACTCCGGGCGCTGCGTGTGCCTACTCCGAGCGCTGTGTGTGCCTACTCCGGGCGCTGCGTGTGCCTACTCGGAGCGCTGCGTGTGCCTACTCCGAGCGCTGTGTGTGCCTACTCTGGGCGCTGTGTTTGCCTACTTCAAGCGCTGCGTGTACCTACTCCAGACGCTGCGTGTACCTGCTCCAGACGCTGCGTGTACCTACTCCAGACGCTGAGTGTGCCTACTCCAGACGCTGCGTGTGCCTACTCCGGGCGCTGTGTGTGCCTACTCCAGGCGCTGCATGTACCTAGATCAAGCGCTGCGCACCTACCACAGGCATAGCCTGTGCATACTCCGTTTCAGTATTCATTTATCTTTGTTATTTTTTTTATAAAAAAATTGTAATTCACGTCACCCATCATCATCTTCATATATTTTTTTTTATAAAAAAACTGTAATAAAAAAATATCTTTTCAAATTTTAAATAAATTATTTTTTTTTGGTTGTTTCGTTGTTATTAGGATAGGTTCTTTAGTTTTTAACTGTCGCTTTACGACAAACCCTAATTCCGTCTCCAAGTTTGAAGTCGTCCAGCGTTCTCTTCACGTCAGCAATCACGTTGTCAGTCCGATTGTTCACTTGGTAGATTCGGGTTTCAGCTTCCGACTGGCAAATGTCATGTTAAGCAACCCTATTCTTTACCTCTCTTAACTCTTTCCCGAAGGTAGCGTGAAGATACTTTATGAAGAGCATCTGCTCTTCCAACCGACGGGCCTGCTTTTCCAATCGACGGGCCTGTTCTTCCTATCGGCAGGCCTGTTCCTCCTGTCCGCACTTTAGCTGCTCTTACAACCGACGGGCCTGTTCCTCCTGTCGGCGGAACCATTCAACCAGTCAATAGGCCTGTTCCTAGAATCATCATCAGAGCACCTTAGTCGGGTGCTGCGTGGCCGACGGCTGGCCCTCCGACGTCTGCGGCTTCATACTACCAAATCATCTCTGGTCCGTCTCCTGCTGGCGTTGGCTTCGGGTACGGATACCCTCCATTGCGTCCTTAGGTTACATTGGCATGATTTTATCCCACTTCTAACACCAATTACGAGCTTATGATTTGTGACACTAAAAACTGCCCATTGAATTACCGAAATTGACACTTTAATTACTGAATACCAATTAAAACTTAAAACACACTAGTAATTAATCACACTTAATATATTAGTTCACTTTGTTTCGCTCCATAGTCTTCCCTTGTTTCACCAATTCAATGTTGCGGCCCCTAACGCCTTTATATAGGGCCTCTTCCACTGAAATATCTAGAATGTTCGAGTAGAATGTCGAAAGTTCTAGAAAGAAGTTTTCTAGAAAGCTCTCTTAGTTCTCTTATTAGATTCTAGATGGCGCTAGTGAATTTTCCTGAAAGATATTGACGCTTCTATTTCTGCTACTCGTTACTAGACGGCGCTGGTGCTATATACTAGGCATCATCTATGGCACGCAACAGTACTATAACGGTAACACCTTTTAAAATAACTCAAAAAAATTCCAAAAATTTTAAAATCATCATCATCATCACAGCCTGTCAAAAGTCCAATGCTTGCCTCCTCTACAGATTGTTTCGTAGGAGAAATGTTTCATGTAGCAGGTAGATACAGAAGTTCATTATTTTGAGTTGTTATGAGAAGGATGCTAATATATTTCCCGTGTCCCATTTCCCTTTGTCGCCTCTTACGACACCCACGGAATGTTGTAGGGTAGTGAATATCACTGCCACTACACGGTTGTAAATTGGTTGTAAAATAAACATAAAAGGTAGTTTTCGTTTTATATTTATACCTAGCTCTAAACTGACAGACAGTCCAGATTAAAAATAAATATGGTTACTATAGTAAATAAGAATTCGGTACCCAATTTTATACCAAAGAGGTTGGAAGATGCGACAGATGTAAACAAAACATAAGATACGCAGCAGCATCTTGCTATCTCCAACTCAATACTTGCGACTAAAACTGCGTCTGTCAAACCGCTCACCAATCATGGCAGCTACGTTGTGATGCCTATGTTCAGTGGTGAACGTTAGATAAGCTGAAATGATCAAAAAAAATTAAATCTTTGAACTTGAGTTTAATTCTACTCCTAATTTAAATAAATGTTTTGAAGTTGACGGTGGGCGAACTTAAATAATTCAGTGTAAAGTGCTTATAGATTTGTTACTTAGAAATTTGTACATCTTTATTACGTCTCTAGTTCACTTTTGCAGTTTAAATTGAGAATATGTAAAATAAATTTTAAATTATATTTTAATTTGCGACTCATTTAAATATAACATACCTTCATATTAACAAATTATTTCGAAACATAAATTAATACTACTCTTATTTAAAATTTTCTTCTTATCTTTGAAATTGAGGAAGAGATAACTTAAATGAAACGTTTAAAAGCCACCGAAACAAAATGAACTGATGATCTTCAAATGGTATGAGGTCGCTGAAGGTCACTCAGCCGGCTATGGAGAGATACATCTTTCTTTTCTGCTTCTCTTCATAGGCCGCGTCTCCATCTGGTGGGGTAGCCCGGTATAAAAATTATTTTAAAGATATAAAAAAATAATTTTCTATAATCCACGAAGTAAAATCTATTGCTTGCCCTGTCCCTGTCACTACTAATCCCAGCACCACTACTCCCAACATACGACACGTATTTCTCCTCTACGCATCATCCTCTGGTGAAATATTCTTTGCGATGGCTGACCGGTATTATAAAATTTTAAATTCACCGTTATTTATTATTTGCACGATAAATCATTAATATGAAACATATTAACATAACATGTTAAAAGAAATTAATGTAAAGGTACAAATTTCAATTTTTCTATTTACATTCACAATATTTCGATCACATTCATAATTCATGTCGATTTACAAATTGAACGAATTTTGGTATACGAATTTTGCATCTTCTGTTGTTTCAACAAGTTAAAGGTGTATTTATTTATATGTATGTATATGCATCATAAAACATGCAAAATTTATCTTGTGTATGAAAATAATGTGTTTGTTATACTGCCATCTATTGGAAGCCATAAGAGTTCTCTTGCAATTCCTGTAGCTGACACTTACAATACCCGTGGAACGAAATAGGGTGGAACACCACAACCACATGGCTCTTTTAAATTAAGAATTAATGATCCACTTAGAAAAAGAGAACAAAAATTTTAGAAGAATAAAACTTTCAATAACTTATTTGAATACGATACATTAAACAATCATCAGCTGGAAAAATTTACAAATACCGCCATAAATCTAAGTAAGTTACAATGTTACACGAGGGAACAACCGTTTTCAAAGTTAGAGAAGAGGTAAAGTAATGCTTTAATTTGACTATGATAGCTACGAGATCAAATTTGGAAAATCATTAAACGACTTGATTAAAATTATTATAAACCAACAACGTCATTCTATAATACTGACTTTAGCACCATTATTATAATATTTTTGTTATGAATTTAACAAACAAAATAAAAAATATTAAAGCGAGCTGCAAATGTTACCATTACCGTTACAGCCTATTAAAGTCCACTGCTGAAGGCCTACCGCATAGATTGTCTCATATTTGCAATAGTTGCCACGCTTGGCAAGCGCGTTGGCAACCTCATTTTTTTAGTCGATATTATGGGGACTTTGCTCTCCATCACCTGATATGTTTTCCTCTTTCGCCTCTTACGACAACCATGGGATGATATACTGGTACATATATGTATATTACGTCAGTTGTGGTTAAATATAAATTGATAGAAAAAAATGTATCCCTAAGTGTGGAAAATAGAGGATGAAAATTCGAAAGTACCCATTTATGTGGCATTCTCGTTGTTACCTTGAATGTTTTATATTTCTTAGACCATTTAAAGGGTTAAAATAATTAGTTTTATAAAAATGAAGAAAAAGATTCAATCTATGATCTTCCAAAGTAGAGCCAATACTCGTATCATTCGATATATTTTTAAAATGTCTTATAAGGGTTTCTTATATTTACACCAACATTACACACTGATTAAAACTACTTATACGAATTTTATCGCGTTTAATTTTAATTGTTTTTAATTCACGACGTTTCTAGTGCTCCAGTGACCATGGCTGCTGGAAAGCACCCGAGACGTCGGGAATTAAAGATAATTAAAATTAAACACGATAAAATCCGTAAAGGTAGTTTAATTTTTAATTTTTGACGTCTGTTCTACTTTTATTTAAGAGTTTAACCATAAGTTAATCCATACTAATATTATAAATGCGAAAGTAACTCTGTCTGTCTGTCTGTCTGTCTGTCTGCTCCTCTTTCACGCCTAAACGGCTGAACGGATTTTGATGAAATTTGGTATGGTGATAGATGATAACCTAGAAATGGTCATAGGCTATAAATAATCACGCCATCGTTCTTAGGGGGTAGGCAGTAGGCAGATAACTAAATTGAGTTAGTGATTTTTAGTCGTTTTTGTTGGGACTTTTGCTCTTTCACGTATAAAAGGCTGAACAGATCTGTAAGGTAATAGATGGTTACCTAAAAACGGATATAAGATCAAAATGATCACGTCATAGTACTTAGGGGGTAGGAAGTAGGCAGAAAACTGAATTGAGTTAGTGATTTTTTATGGTTTTTGGTGGGAATTTTGCTCTATCATGCCTAAACGGCTGAACGGATTTTGATGAAATTTAGTTAGGTGATAGATAGTAACCTAGAAAAGGATATGGGCTATTAATATTCATGCTATCGTACTTAAGGCGTAGGCAGTAGGCAGAAAACTAATTAAGTTAGTGATTTTTAATAGTTTGGTTTAAAAGTTTACCTCATTCACGCCTTAACGTCTGAACGGATTTTTATAAGACTTGGTTAATATAAAGATAGGATCCTAGGCACGGACACAGGCTACTTCTTACGGCGGGAAAATACCTCATTCCCGCGGAAATCTAGCGTGATCGTGTCAAGAAGCGAATGACGCCATAGCTACTGAAATGATTTTGATGTTTTTTTTTAAATGAGTGTTACTAAGACTTAAAGTTAGTATTTGATCACTTTTCTAACTTAGAGGGTCGGTGGGCGCCATAATTTAGGGAATTTATTATAAAATTTTGATGCATCTGTCTTTATTTAACAGTTTTACTTGGATCGAAACTTAGCGACATACCATCACACTACTTAACTTATAGGGTAGGAAGGTACCAAAATTCAGACTACTTTTTACTTCGGGAAAATATCTCATTCCCACAGGAACCTATACACAGCTACCTATCTACAACATTAAAACTCTGTCTAGAATCACATTACGCCATAGCTATTGATCTGATTTGTATACGATTTTTTATTCAACTGACTGTTAAATTACATACAGATAAAATCTAATTACCTACACCACAGAATTAATATAGTACTACATAACTAGCTACGCTTTAAACTTGAGGAGGTAATTAGATAGACATTTATACCTACTTTATGCTCAGTAATCAATCACATAATTTAGACAAAGAAACGGATAGGTAATCAGTTCATCACCGAAATTATAACACCTACACTTAGTTTGTTTACTATTCAACGAGGGAAAATACTTCAATATAACGCAAACCTTCAAATCATACGTCGTCGTAGTGAATACAAGACGCTGCGCCGAGCGAAGAGGCGGTGCGGCGCGAGGGGAGGGCCGTGCCCAACTGTGCCTACCCAAGCGGGCAGACGCACGAGGGCAGACGTCGTCGTCGCACGTATGCGAATATTGAAATATTACGTTACGAAACTCTATTCGTTGCGTATTTTTGGTTAGCTAAAAACGTTCTTTTTAAATTCAGAGTTGAAATAGGTACTACGGTCTACGCGTAGGGTCTGTAAGCTTTAATTTAGTCCTTTGTTTTAGATATCTAAATAAATATTTGGTAGGTTATTATTTTTGAGTCCAAGTTGACGTCATTTTCGTATTTTTATTAAGTACTTAGTTACATTTTTATTATTAGGTAGTTAAGGTAGCTGTTAGATGTAGGTATTTTCTTAACCAATCATTCATATCTCTAGGTTTACTCAGATACGTATTATTCTTTATTTTTGCAGTCGCTTTCATTTGTTAATTCTCAATTTTATTCATGTGTAGGTTAAGTGTTTTTTAGCTCACATCAGGATGTTTATAGTTCGTAGTAAATTAGTTTAGTAATAGATTTTGTCATTATATTATAGTACTTTTATGTTAGTTTTGATAGATAAGTAGGTAGTACCAGTAGTGAAGAAAATTGTGTATTGTGGTGTGGTACATAAATTCAATATTTTTGAATTTATTTAGTTAATTTAGGTTTTAGGTATAAAAGGTTTGTCAGGTGCATAGTTGTTTCGGTTCAATACGTTATTGATTGATTTAGATATTTAGGTTATAAGTAAAAAAGTTTGCTTTATCGAAGTTTTTATAAAAAATTGTCTTACGTTGTAGTTTTTAAAACTACCGATTTTACAAATCTTTAATTATTGTTTTATTGTTTTCGATATGCCACGCAAACGTAAATCCAATCTAAGCCGTAGTTCTAGCAGAGCTCGAACTGCAAAAGTTGCTAGAAGCCAAGAATCTGAAGAGCAGACTCAGACGCGTCAGATGTTAGATTCTCAGCGTCATGCGACTCAAAGAGCTTCTGAGACCTATACGCAGACTCAAGCCCGTAGGACCTTAGATGCTGAGCGCCACGCATCTCAAAGGGCCTCTGAGACGTTTACACAGACTCAAGCCCGTCAGGCCCTAGATGCTGAACGCCACGCATCTCAAAGAGCCTCTGAGACGTTTACGCAGACTGAGACCCGTCAGGCCCTGGATGCTGAACGCCACGCATCTCAAAGGGCCTCTGAGACCTATACGCAGACTCAAGCCCGACAAACCTTAGATGCTGAGCGCCACGCATTTCAAAGGGCCTCTGAGACGTTTACGCAGACTCAGGCCCGTCAGACCCTGGATGCTGAACGCCACGCATCTCAAAGAGCTGCTGAGACAGTGGAACAGACTCAGACACGTCGAGTTTTAGATGCCGAACGTCACGCGCAATTGATTGCGGCAGAGACTGACGAAGATTCACAAAGACGACGTCTTTTAAATGCTGAACGGCAGGCAGAAAGAAGACGTACGTTTTCAATGAGTACGTGGGAGGCATTTAATGGTGCCGCTTTTGAGTATGACCCTTTGATCGACTATGTTAATCACCGATTGGTTATCATTGGGAGAATGGATAAAAAATGCAGATATTGTGAAGCACTGAAATGGAAAGAAGAAACTCCAGGTATGTGCTGTTCTGGTGGAAAGGTTAAAATTCCATTACTTGGCGAACCAGAGGAGCCTCTTAAATCTTTACTTTTATACGACAGTAACGAATCGCGCCGGTTTTTAAGCAGGATTAGAAAGTATAATTCTTGCTTTCAGATGACGTCATTTGGTGTAGATAAGGAGGTCGTAATGCCTGGATTTTCACCTACTTTTACCATCCAAGGACAGGTGTATCACAGGATTGGTTCCTTACTTCCCGCAAATAATGAACAACCAAAGTTTTTGCAACTTTATTTCATGGGCGATGAAAAAAACGAAGCTGATCGCAGGTGTCAAAATATACAAGGAATCGAAAGGGATACTGTTTTAAAAATCCAGAGAATGTTGCATGAACATAATCGCCTTATCAATACTTTCAAAACAGCACTAGAAAGAATGCCGGGAGAGGATTATAGGTTGGTGATGCACCCCGATCGCACACCAAGTGGGGAACATGAAAGGCGGTATAATGCACCGTTAATAAATGAAGTCGCAGCCTTGGTTACAGGCGAACAGTTTGCTTTCCGTGATATAGTTTTACAGGCCCGAGATGACACATTAACCAGGGTGCCTGATACTCATAAATTTTATGATGCGTTGCAATATCCGATCATATTCAGTAAGGGACAAGAGGGGTACCACTTTCAAGTTCCTCAAATTAATCCTGTAACAGGTCTTCCCTTGCATAACAAAAAGGTTTCATGCATGGATTTTTATGCCTACAACATGATGATACGAGAAAACAACTTTAACATTGTACAAAGATGCAAGCAACTGGCCAATCAGTTTTACGTTGACATGTACGTTAAAGTTGAAAGCGAGAGGTTACGGTACATATCATTAAATCAAACTAAACTAAGAGCAGAGAATTACATCCATCTTCAAGACGCTGTGGCAAATGACGCTAATTTAAATCCAAATAACTTAGGTCGTATGGTCATTTTACCATCTTCATTTGTAAATAGCCCGCGGTACTTACACGAATATACTCAGGACGCGTTTGTTTATGTGCGTACACATGGTCGCCCTGACTTATTCGTCACCTTTACTTGCAACCCAGCCTGGCCCGAAATAGTCAATCAGTTGATGCCGGGGCAAAGCGCAATAGATAGACATGATGTAGTCGCAAGAGTTTTTAGACTAAAAGTTAAAAAACTAATGGATGTGATTAATAAAGGCCGAGTGTTCAGAGAAGTGCGCTGCTTTATGTACTCTGTCGAATGGCAGAAACGTGGACTGCCACATGTCCATATATTATTGTGGTTAAAAGATAAGTTACGACCCGATCAAATAGATAACATAATCAGCGCTGAAATACCGGATCCTAACATTGACAAGACTCTCCATGACATTATTGTAAAAAATATGATTCACGGTCCATGCGGACCCGAAAATCCACAGTGCCACTGCATGAAAGACGGAAAATGCACAAAAAAATTTCCTCGCAAGTTAGTGAAAGAGACCGTTCACAACGACCACGGATACCCGCAGTATCGTAGAAGAGCGCCAGCAGACGGAGGTCGAACAGCAACCGTGAAGCTCCGAAATGGTAGCTACGTTACGGTTGATAATAGTTGGGTAGTCCCCTATTCACCAATTTTATCAAAAATGTTTAACGCCCACATAAATGTTGAGGCATGCAGTTCAGTACGCGCCATCAAATATATTTGCAAATATATAAACAAGGGTAGTGATCAAGCTATTTTCAATTTTAGAAATACTGATCTTGTGAATCCCGTAGATGAGGTACAAACTTATCAGTCTGGTCGGTATGTCAGCAGCAACGAAGCCGTGTGGCGTCTGTTGGCATTTCCGTTGCACGAAAGGCATCCCACCGTGACACATCTCAGCGTGCATTTAGAAAATGGTGAACGCGTTTATTTTAATGAACACAATTTCCACGAACGAATAACTACTCCGCCAAAAACCACACTCACTGCTTTTTTTGATCTTTGTATCAGAGATGAGTTTGCAAAAACTCTTCTTTATGTCGAGGTGCCGAGGTATTATACTTGGGATGCAAGTAGGAAAACTTGGAAACGCCGCATTCAAGGTACTTCAGTTCACGATTGGCCTGGCGTCAAATCTGGAGATGCTTTAGGACGAGTTTATACAGTTCATGTTAGTAACATGGAATGTTTTTGTCTACGCATGCTTTTACACCATGTGCGCGGACCTACCTCTTTCAATGATCTAAAAAAATACAACACACAAGATTATCCTACATTTCGAGAGGCATGTGAGGCAAGAGGATTACTGGAGAATGACAACCATTGGGATGTGACACTGGAAGAAGCTGCTCAATGTAGATCAGCAGGCAAGATGAGAGAGCTATTTGCTGTATTAGTAGCGACATGTGGTCTTTCAAATCCTCAACAATTGTGGGATAAATACAAAAATGATATGACCGACGATATATTGCACAGATTACAAGAGCAAAATCCCAATGTCACGTACAGTGATTTAATTTACAATGAGGGTTTGACAAAAATTGAAGACCAGGTTAAAACAATTTCTGGAAAGGATTTATCAGATTATGGAATGATCAGACCACAGAGAACCGAGGAAATCAGTAGCGATTTAATACGGGAACTAGATTACGATACTGCTTCCTTACAACAACAATTGACAGAGTCTGTTCCACGTTTGATCCCAGAACAAAGGTTAGTATTTGACAATGTTTTCAAAAAAATCGAAGATGGCGAAGGTGGTTTGTTATTTTTGGATGCTCCCGGAGGCACGGGAAAAACCTTTCTTTTAAACTTGCTTTTAGCGCAAATCCGAAAAGATAAAGGAATTGCTGTAGCAGTTGCCTCTTCCGGAATAGCCGCCACTCTGCTCAATGGTGGTCGAACGGCACATTCGGTGCTTAAACTGCCATTAAACTTAGCCCATGAAGAAATGCCGGTCTGTAATATAAGTAAAAACAGCGAGCGTGGACGTATGTTGCAGCAATGTAAATTATTAGTTTGGGATGAGTGTACTATGTCCCATAAAAGAGCAATTGAAGCTCTAGATCGGACTTTGAAAGACATCAAGAGTAATCCAAATATCATGGGGGGGATGGTGGTACTTTTAGCGGGCGATTTTAGACAGACTTTGCCGGTTATCACTAAAGGCACCCCTGCAGATGAAATAAATGCGTGTTTAAAAGCGTCAACGTTATGGGTGCACGTAAAAACGTTTAGTCTGTCTACAAATATGAGAGTGCAACTACACAATGATGTACAATCTGGACATTATGCTGCTGCTCTTCTTAAAATTGGAGAAGATCGTATGGCAAAGGATGGTAATGGCATGATTACATTGGATCGTGAATTCTGCAATGTTGTGCATAATCCAGATGATCTAAATAACTTCGTCTATAGCGAACTGCTAACTAATATGAGGAATAGAGACTGGTTATGTGAAAGAGCAATTTTAGCGCCGACGAATGAAATGGTGGGACAGATAAACGAGCAAATTATGTCACGCGTGGAAGGTGATATTGTTGAGTTTCTCTCTGTAGACACTGTAATGGATACTGAACAAGTAACATCATACCCTGTAGAATTTCTTAATTCTTTAGAACTGTCGGGAGTACCTTCACACAAACTGAGGCTGAAAGTAGGCGTTCCTGTCCTTTTAATGCGGAGTTTAGATGCACCAAGACTGTGTAATGGCACACGGTTGCAAGTGACACACCTCGGTCGCAATATTGTAAAAGCAATCATTATGACTGGAATGGCAAAAGGAGAGAACGTTTTAATCCCCCGTATACCCATAATTCCGACAGATTTGCCATTCCAGTTTAAGAGATTACAGTTTCCGCTGAAAATCGCATTCGCTATGACGATAAATAAAGCTCAGGGGCAAACATTAAAAGTAGCCGGCATTAATTTAGAAAAGAGTTGTTTTTCTCACGGACAATTATACGTGGCTTGCTCACGTGTTTCAAGTCCACAGAATCTGCATGTGTTGGCCAGAGAGGGAAAAACAAAGAACATAGTTTACAAAAATGTACTACAGTAATAAGGCCTCTTATTGTTAGCTTCCTACATTATTATACTACTTACATTAAGTTAGTACTTCCTACGCAGACGATGTTACGGATGTCACACTGTCTAACATCGGGGGTTGGCAGGTAGGTAGTTAGTAGTATTTTAAACCGATTTACATTATTTACTTTTTATATTTACTAAGGAAACATTCGGAGCTATCCATTATGTAGCTTAGGTTGCTTTTGAACAAATTTTGATGTGAAGTTGAGGACTGGAACACGATAGTGGGACATTGTTGCAGGGGGACTTATAGCCGGGAGAAAACAAAAAAACTTATGCGGACGAAGTCGCGGGTAAAAGCTAGTAGTAAATAAAATTTAGTTCATTATCTTTAGACTGTTTAGTCGCTCATAGCCAGTTGCCCACTAAGTATTTTATAACAACTATTTATTGTTTCTGATGGCTTGAATTTGAATTTAGAATCACATAAGCTTGCCATGACATTTCTCCATCTCCTACACCAATGTTATGTTGTATAGGTAGTGTAAATATTCTAAATATTTTTTTATATATTTGAATGCGAATTAAATTGTTTGATATTTTAAGAGGCTGTCTAATGCTTTAAACGGGCACTTCTATTATAAACAGGGGCCTTTTCCATTGCAGGAGAATTAGCAAAGTATCCATCTTGTATAGCTAGCAGTATAATTAGTTTTACGTGCAACCTGCACATAAAACTCAGTTTTTCTTGAATTGACTTGAACAAGTAAATAATAATAAAACATATTTTTATCATAACTAGTTTCACAAAGAACAATTTTTTTATTGTAATAGAATTGTACAGTCTCGCTTTGCACTTATAATTCAAAGTTTGTGTTTCGTAATGGCTTATTGTGTTTAAAGTTTTAATTTTACTCTCGCTATTCTTTGGGTAAGATAGCTCAGCAGCAAAGTGTTTTTTTAAGTAAACAAATAACACATATCTATGTCAGCCAGTATAAGTGAAACATTCAATCGTAATTTAATTTATGTTATTCTGCGTACTCAGTGGTAAGCATCGTAAAATAAAAGGTCTATAAACGTCATAACAATGATATTAATACAGAGTGCGTTGAAAGGTATGTAAAGTGTAACTTAATGAACTATAAACTTACATACATATCATGTAACGACATCGTAAGATAATATGCAGGAAGTCGATGAATGCAGATGGCACAGGATCGTACTTTGTGGCATTCTTGGGGAAGGCCAATTTTAACAGTGAAGTTGTGATGGGCTCTAACGAGGATCATGATGATGATGATGAAAGCAAATTTTAATTCATCATCATAACAGCGTCACGAGATACAACGTGTGGCGAGTCATTCATTCTCCTTCTACATGGTCGAGGAAGGCAATGGCTCCCACATGCATCATACTTGTGAAAAGGTGCTTGTGGGCTAGTCTACTCGAGTTTGCTATATACACTGAAACGCTTATTTTTGAGTACATTAGAACGTCCTTCAATTAATGATGTGTCTGTTGTGGTTTTATTCCGTATATAATGCTGTGGTATGTAATATAAACTTTAAAATATGACAATAAAGTGGATAACTGCGAAGTTTCTTCCGCGATTTTCTCTCCTGTCAGAGGAGGTTCGTCCCTTAATAGGTCAAATGATCGTAAATTAAGTAGGTTTAAAATAACATATTACAAACGAAATTTATTTTCTTGCGATGAAGAGATTAATATAATTTATTTTCTTTTATTTTAGTGCAAAGCAATTCTTCTGCTACACATATGCGTCCCTAATGTATTGCTGCAAAGCCTTAAAACAGATACTGTCCTTCCTGTCCCGATTTCCACGCGTAGCACAACTCTTATTTTGTACTTTAACTCTTAACAGGATTCATGTACATATATAGTATTGTGACGTTGCGCTAGATCATCTAGTGATTGAACTAATCAGTTAAAGTATTAGGAACTCAGCTCCTTTTAAAACCAACCTACTTTTTTACTAAAAAACGAGAGATTCCATCTTAGCTCTCAGGGTTGATAATACATTCTGCATTTTGGTTCTTAATCGAGGATAGATGTAAATCTACGGACAAGAATATCCACTTACTACTACTACTGGTGAACTGTGTGCTCGTGTTCCACCCTCATTTAAAAAAATCGTAAGCTTGCATGCTGGTAAACAACCCAAATATTTTACTAAAGGCCTCTTATTTATTTATTTATTTACTTTATTGGAGACAAAACAGAAACAAAAGATATGAAAGAAAAATATACAAGTAAAATAAGACAATGGTAATTACAATTGTTTCCTATAAACTGTCTCACTAAGAACATACATAATATTTATATTATGAAGCAGGTCGTAATTGGTATCGTCTGCACAACAAGCAGGGTAACAATTCTGTATTTAAATAAAAAGAAAACAATCATCTAACATGTACAAAAATAAATACTAAATATACTTATATATCTAATTCATAATTGCTACTAAAGTGCTTTTTAATTTAGTTTTAAAAGCTGAACGGGAGATAGAGAACATATCGATGTCGTTAAGCATTTTATTATGGAGGACACACATTCTGTGTACTGGTGCTCTTTTACCAATGTTGGTCCTGGTTTTTGGTATATGAAATAAGTTTTTTGATCGGGTGTTTTTGGGTGGTATTCGAAACCTTACCTCGGATAATAACTGTGAACACTTAATCTCACCAACACAGATATTCCTAAAAGTAGTGGCGTCGATTAAGGTGCGTCGGTCTTTTAATGACAGCATTTGATATTTTATTAAGAGATTATCATAGGAAACGCCAGGTGAATGCATTCGATAGTTAACAATACGTAAGAATTTCTTTTGGACCTTTTCTATTTTATCTTCGTAAACTGAGTAGAATGGATTCCAAACGGGGGACACATATTCTAGATGAGATCTAACTAATGACTGATAAAGGCAGGTAAGAGTATCTTTGTGTTAAAATGATTTTGTTATACGTGTAACGAAGCCTAGGATTCGGTAAGATTTATTCAATATTTCCTCGATGTGCCTATCTAGTGTGAGTTTGGTATCTAAATATACTCCAAGATCACGTATACTAAATTCTGATACAATTTTGTGACCACCTAAGTAAAAGTCCGCGTGTACTACATTTTTGTTCCTAGTATATGTTATGTGTTTGCATTTATTATAAGCCAAGAATAATTTATTAATTTTACAATAGTTTTCAAGTCTATCCAAATCGTTTTGTATTAATTTTATGTCGTCAGGTTTAGTTACAGCAGAGTATAATTTTAAGTCGTCAGCGTATAATAAGAATTTACAGTGTTCAAAGCAAGTTGAAATGTCATTAATAAATAGGATAAAGAGGAGTGGCCCCAGTATTGATCCCTGTGGTACGCCAGATGTTACTACAACGGGTAAGGAAATGTAGCCATTAAGCACTACCGACTGTATGCGGTTTTGTAGGTAAGAAGCAAACCAACGTAGAAGTTTACCTTTGATACCATTGTAGGAGATTTTTTTTAAAAGTAACAAGTGATCAACTTTGTCGAATGCTTTTTCGAAATCGGTGTATACAGTTTCAATCTGTGATTTATAGTCTAAACTATTAAAAATAAAGTTAGTAAAAACAAGAAGATTTGTCAGTGTAGACCTGCCATTAACAAAGCCGTGTTGTTCCTCTAATAATGTATTTTTCAAAATTGAATATATATGATCGTGAATAAGTTTCTCAAAAATTTTGGGAATAGCCGAAAGAATTGATATTGGACGGTAATTTTCTACGTTGTTCTTAGAACCTGATTTGTGAATAGGTGTAATGTATGCTTGTTTCCATTGAGTTGGAAATTTTCCAGTTTCCAAACATTTGTTAAAAATTATATTAAGCGGCATGCAAATTGTATTAGAAGTGTGTTTTAAAAACACTGGCTTTATTTTGTCAGGTCCAGCGCCTTTGTGTGGATCAATGTTTTTTAAAGCAGTGCAAACTTCCAACTGTGTGAAACGTATGTCATGTAAGTTTATTCCAGTAAAATTATCCTCTAAGTGTTGAGTTAATGTATATGCATTGTCTGACAACGGTTCAAATACGGATTTAAAATGATGTGAAAACATTTCAGATATTATTTTTGGGTCGTCTGAAGTTTGGTTCCCAGCTTCATTACTTGAGGATATCCCGTATTTGTTTCCTTTATATCTGAAGTATATTTCCAAAAGTATTTTATATTATCCTTTATTGAAGACTCAACGTTCTCTATATATTTATTGTAACATTTAATTAAGAGACGTTTAGCACGTTTTCTTAATAGGGAGAACTCTTGATAGTCACGTAACGAATTGTACGTTTTCCATCGTGCCCACATTTTGGATTTACGCCTAAGTGTATAAATTAAGCTATTAGAGAACCACTTAGGGAATCTATTGGTTTTAACTTTGATAAGTGGTACATAAGATTCAATAACATGCATAATTTTGTTATAAAATTTGTCAACTACAGTGTCTATACAAGAAGAACTGAGTTCAGAAATCCAATCAGTCTCTGATATAGCAGTATTAATTTGGTCATAGTTTGCTCTGTAAAAGTTTCGTTTTGTTTTCTGGTTGGTGGGCATATACTTGGATTGAGTTGTTTCATAAAAAATGTCCAACGGAGGATGGTGAGGAACGGCTTTTAAGAGTGGATTATCAGAGATATTAACTGAACAATCAGGTGAGTTGCATAAAACAAGATCAAGAATTCTACTGTTTTCGTTTTTTAATGTATTTATTTGTTTCAAATTCATAAAGGCCATAATATGAGACAATAATTTAGCTGTATCAGTAACTGCATTAACAGGTCTCAAGGATGGACCATCAGATGACCATTCCAGGTAGGGTAAATTAAAGTCACCAGTAATAATGTAATGTGAGAATAATGCCTTTGAGTGAATGTCGTGAAGTGTATAAAAGTATTTATCATAGGTAGTAGTTTTAGACGCTGGTGGTATATAGCATGCACTCAATAATAAATTTGAATGCGGGAAATGAAGAAAAATAGTTTCTAAATCGGTGGCTTCTAAGTCAAGTTTTCTAACAACATGGATCGATTTCTTAACAAGAATTAGCACCCCGCCACCGCCCTTTTTATTAAATAACATACAGTTCCGATCGCGTCGAAATATTGTATAAGCATCAGTTTGAATTTCAGCATCCAAAATTGTATCCAACAGCCAGGTTTCAGTTAAAATTACAATATCGAAGTTACAAGTTAGTAAATTTAATTTTAAGTCTGTAAGCTTAGTTTTTAAGCCTCCACAATTTTGATAGAATATAAGTAACTTATTAGAAGCCATCACGAGAAAGAAATGCAACCGATATAATTAAGTGTATTTATAAATTTGTTTGCTATAAAATTATGGATCTCGATCTCCCGCTGTATTGAGTATTGTAAACAACATACACAAAAACTTATAATAAAACTACTTAAATATGCTACTTTTGGAAAATTAATAAACAAGTAAACATAATAAAATAGTCATATTTTACTTAAATCATTAGTACAACGGATGTGAATGACACGTGAATCGTCATTTTTCCGTAGCAAAATGCAACTGTTTTTGACCCACACAAATTTATATCCCTTCGACTTCGCCAGTTGTCGAGCATTACTAAATAAAATTTTATTTTTTAGCGTCAGATGTTCGTTTATATAGAATCGTGTGTTTTGAGCTGCAGCAGCGGCATTGTTGGCAGAGCCAAACAACTGAGTAGTGGTGAGTGTGCGGCGCGAACGCTCCGCCGCTATCATATCATCACGCAGTCGTCGTGTGGTCAGCTGAAGTACAATGTTTTTTGGACGGTCGTTCGGTACCTTTGGAGCCACGCGATGAACAGATCTAATATCGCTTGCCTTGATATCGACGCCAATTAGCTTACCAACCTCTATAGATAAATGAATCAGGTTTTCAGCCTTTTTATCAGGAATGTTTTGTAATTTCACGTTGCAACTGCGAGAGGCTTGGTCGAGGTCATCAAACTTGGCACGTAAATTCTCCAAATCTGCGCGAAGCTCGTTGTTTTCCTGCATCAGGGTGACATCAGGACTATGCGATGCCGTAAAGTTTTGCTCGAGTTCCTTTATGCGCTCCTCCCATGAATCAACACGTTTTTCCAGCCTATTAATATCTTGCGCAAAAGTTTTAGATACTTTTTGAATGGCTGAATTTAAGTCCTCCTGCCACTGCTGGCGCAGACTGTCAAGCTTCGCATCCATATATTCAGTCAAGGCGTCGGTGTCGACGTTTAAAATAGACGTAGTAGCGCAATCTTTAAACTTAGGTGACACTGTCCCTCCTAACGTACCAGCGAGCCTCTTGTTTTTACAGGGTGGGCATTTCCATTTGATTTTATTCATAGGGAGGATTTTTTTGAATTCAGTTTCAGATAAATCAGCACATTGATAATGCATGTACATATTACATCCCGTACATTTAATAACATCCCTTTCAGCAACATTTTTTTTACACTTAAAGCAATCCATTGTAGTGTAAACAACAATATATAGTAATAGCTATGTAGTCTCAAATGTAAAATTTATGCGCGGTAGAAACAGAAACATAAAACTACGCCTGTATCACTGTTGCTGTGTTAATAAGGTTGCGAGCAAAACGGCCCAAGCGCCGGTGATATAGCGGCGCTTACGCGTTCCGTCCGAACACTTCACAAAACTCGATATTAATTTGTAATTATTTGATATAGTTTTAATTGCAGAATACTTTAACATTAACAAAATTTCACTGGCTTTAGTACACTTAATAAAGAACTGTTGACACGATAAATGAGACTTAAGCACTCACTACAAACCCATTATTTTATTTAAATTAGACAGACGAAAAGAATAAGGTGTTACGCGATAGACCGCTACGGTATGATTCTCTTCATTATAATTAAGTGTAAACTGTATCCAATACAACAGTAGGATTTGTGGGTTGTGTAAATATCAAATTATTTCGCCCAGCAAGACGATTATTGAAATCATCCTAACAATATCTAGACATCGGTTTGAATTTTTTAAGTTTTAGAATTTTAGAAATGGTCGAATAATATCTGTAGCAGTTCTACTCAAAATTCTAAGTTTAAACTTTTTTTTGATTATTTCGTATTATCAATGAAGTTTAATACGTCATTGGGGTTTTCTCAAAAGTTAAACGGTCAACCAAGGTCTGTTAAAGTGTAATTGAGAGTTTATATATTGTTTAAGTCAAAATGGCCGCCTTCAAAACAGCTGTATGACGTTTTTTTACATGTATTTTTCTTCTTCGTTTTAAATTGTAATGATTTTCAATTTTAACCTAAAAATTGAATTTTACTATAATTCAGACTCCGGTTTACATTTTAAAAGGAATTTACATGTTAAATTTTAATCCTAGATAATGAATTCGTTATTCTTACGATGTATAACATCTCACCATCTCAGGGAGAAAGGTGTGCCTGAAAACCACAACTATTCGTAGATGGGATCTAGTTATGTAAGGACTCAGCTTGGACACAGCTTTTGCTAACAGTCCCGAGTTAGCAAAAGCTGACTCCACTTCGTTTGCCTGAATTTAACTAAGTACCTACCTAGTTACACAACAATATTTTTTAATATATGCTTGGATTATGAGACCTTATGAAATTGTGCATCAATATAAATACTTACTAAACTGCGCTATGTGATTAGATGGGAAGAAAATAATATAGATAATTATTAAAAAGCGTTTCCCAAAAATCATTAACAGTTTGACATAATATTTACACGGTATACCTATACATATAGAAATTAAATATCATTTTATTTTATCACCATAAACACTTTTTTACGTCAATAATTTTTCAAATAATGTGTGTTTTATTATGCCATATATTAAATTAATTACTCCAATGAAATATTGTTAAAGAATATTGCCACACTTCAATAATTAATCGAAATTCAACTAATCGGGCAAAATTTTGTAATGGATATTACGAGAGAAGTTTAATCAATTGTTTAACTTAAACGGTGCCTCCGTTTAGTTAAGCTGTAATGCACGATGGTAGACATTTTAAACCTAAGTACTTCGTGGCATTCTAATTTTAACACTTGTTATTTATATTTCATCATATTGAATACCACCCGTTTTCTAACTATAATTTGGTCAGGTTATTACAATCCGGTATGGTCTAGTGGCTAGGATACCTGGCTCTCACCCAGGAGGCTCGGGTTCGATTCCCGGTACCGGAATTATTATTTTTTTAGTTTAGTATGAACATTTTTCTTTTTTATAATTATAATAATATTTTTTATTTTGATTTTATTATAATGTTATGACAAAATTTATGGTCGAAATTTTAGCTTTGAAATATATCAGTGACTTCAATACATTGCAGGCCTAATGTATCATTATTAATACTATATTAGTATATTATAATAGTATAGATACTGTATAATAGTTGTATAATGTCTTACTGAAAACTATTAAACAGTACTATGTGTATGCTATATATTTTTGTAAATGTACTACAGAAATACAGAACTACGTAATTATATCTAACCAGGCCATCCTCAAAGATCAAACAATTTATTGTAATAGAACAGATATTAATTTAATTTACTATTAATTGAGAAATAAGGTATTAAACCTTATTTCTCAATTAATAATAAGATATTTACTTAAATTATATTAGAGCACTTCCAATTATAGTTTGACCGAGCCATTCTCACCGGCCATAAAATTCATTACAAGAGATAATTAAGACACAAATCTTTGAGCCGTGAATCGAGTAATAAATAGCTTTATAGCATTTTCGTGTACCATATTTCGCGTGATTTTCGTTTTACCGATATCATAAATTTAACATACCATAATTAGGGATCTAACCGTTCTCCGTCAGTGGCCTGTCTTTCATAAACGTTATTCTGGGTGACTTAATATTGTTACGTGCTTGAGGTTCGTGACAATAAAAATTGCCGATAAAATTACCTAAATTAACACTTTCATTTACTTTACACAAATTAGAACTAAAAACACTAATAATTAAACACACTAATTCACTTAATTCCGCTCCGAAGCTTCGCTTGTTTCGCCGAGTTCAACTCTGCCTCGATCGCATCTTGCAGCGCCTATTTATATAAATTAGCAAAATATCCAGAATGTTCAAGTAAATACGCGCAAGGTACCGAGAGTTCGAGTTTTAAACTTCAAGAAGTTTAGTTCTTCGGTTCGAGACTAGATGGCGCTAGTGCCGCCGATTTAAACGCGTAACACTGCCCCCTCCTAAGACATGCTCGTCCCGAGCATTATCGGCCCCATAATAACGCGCTAGGCGATCCACATGGACGATCTTAGGAGTCCCTCTTGCGCCTTTCTGTAACGGCTCCGCAATGTCAAGGGATGTCCTATTTCGTGGTGCACCAACATTGTACAATTTCGATGCTCCTCTACTCCGTGTCTGAGGTCCCCTCACAGCCGCACAACTTGTACATGTACGACACCAATCCTCGACATCGTCACGATAATGGACCCAGTAAAACTGTTCTCGGACCTTCAGTAGAGTTCGTTTAACTCCCAGATGGACTTTTGAAGGACCATTATGGCACAGCTGTAGAACATTCGGCACTTTAGCTTTAGGGACAACCATTTGCAAACGACAGTTGTCTCCTCGACCATTGTCCCATTTACGGCACAGGACTCCATCCTGAAGCAGCAAGCTGTCCCATTGGGCCCAATAGCTTTTCGTGGTTGAACTCATCGCTGAGACGTCCCTCCACTTAGGCTTGGTAGCACGGGCCTTCATCCATCCCAGAATCGGCTTGATGTCCGGATCTTCCTGCTGTGCACGTCGTAGGCTGTCCTTCCACCCGTTGCTGAGGTGGTCTGTCCTGAGCGTCCTCACGAATACCACTTCCTTACTCTCTTGCCTAATACAACGGTTGCAATCTTCAGGACAAGGTCTTCTTGACAATGCATCTGCGTTGCCGTGAAATTTCCCGCTGCAGTGTCTGATAGTAAAGTCGTATTCCTGCTGCTGCTGGGTGGTGCTGTTAGCCGCACTTCCTTTCAGAGACCGTTCACCTTCCCTTCCTAGGGTGTGCTTAGGGCAGCTGGACCGAAGATGGCCCCTTTCCCCACAGCCATAGCACCTAGGGCTGTATATTTTATTGTGGTCGCGAACCGTAACTGCTGTAACCTCCCTAGCTTGAGGTGAACGATGATCCTGTCGCCACCAGGCAGTGCCATTAGCTGCACTACCCTCTCGAGATCGATCAATTCTCCTTTCCACGGTTTGCTTAGGGCAGCTGGATCGAAGATGGCCTTTTTCGCCACAGCCATAGCACCTAGGGCTGTATCCTTTGTTGCGGTCGCGAACTGTAGCTGCTGCAACTTTCCTGACGCGATGGGAGCGATGATCCTGCCGCACGGCTTCTACCTCCAGTGCATGGGCCAAGGCGTCCTTAAGCGTCTCGTGGTGCCCGAGCCTCACAGCAGCTCTGACTTCCAGGTCGCGGATGCCGTCGATGAATGTCTGCACCAGGTTCCCTTCAATGAGCGCAGGTACAGACTGGTATGCTTTTCGAACCATCTTCTCCACCTCAAGGGCCCACTGCTGCAGGTTTTCGTTGCTGCGTTGCACGCGATCTTTAAGCTGCGCGCGAAAGACATGTTCCAGGTGAGCGTCACCATATCTCGCCTCCAATGCCTCAAGGAGCTGCTCGTAGGTCACTTTCTTACCGAGAGCTTCCAACACGGTTAAGGCTTGGTCGCGCAGGCCTAAGGTGAGTGCAGTCATGGCCTGGCTTTTATTCCAGCCGTTTGCCTCCATGACGGCCTCGAACTGGATTTTGTAGGCCGACCAGGAAGAGGTCCCGTCGAACGGCGGCACTTTGAATCGACGTAGCGAAGGTGCTGCAGCTACTACGGGAGCTGTAGTTCCATCCCCAAGTTTGAGGTCGTTTAGCGTTTTCTTCACGTCAGCCATCACGTTGTCAACCCGATTGTTCACATGGTTGATTCGGGTTTCATGTTCTTCGATTCGGGTTTCAGCTTCCGACAGGCGGTTGTCTTGTTGAGTAACCCTATCCTTCACGTCCCTTATCTCTTTCCCAAAGGTAACGTGAAGGTCCTTCATGAGGAGCATCTGCTCTTCCGACCGACGAGCCTGTTCCGTCTGATGATCTTCCAACCGACGGGCCTGTTCCTCCTGTCGGCGGGCCTGTTCCTCTTGTCCGCTCTGCAGCTGCTCTTTCAACTGACGGACTTGTTCCTGCAACATCAACATCAGAGCACCTAAATCAGGTGCTGCAGATGTGGGAGCAGCTGACGGGCCTGCAGCCGGCGGCTGGCCCTCCGACGTCTGCGGCGTTGCACCACCAAATCTTCTTTGGTCCGTCTCCTGCTGGCGTTGACTTCGGGTACGGACACCCTCCGTTTCCTCCTTAGGTAAAATCGGCATGATTTTATCCCACTTCTGACACCAATTGTTACGAGCTTGAGGTTCGTGACAATAAAAATTGCCGATAAAATTACCTAAATTAGCACTTTAATTTACTTTACACAAATTAAAACTAAAAAAAACTAATAATTAAACACACTAATTCACTTAATACCGCTCCGAAGCTTCGCTTGTGTCGCCGAGTTCAACTCTGCCTCGATCGCATCTTGCTGCGCCTATTTATATAAATTAGCAAAATATCCAGAATGTTCAAGTAAACACGCGCAAGGTACCGAGAGTTGGAGTTTTAAACTTCAAGAAGTTTAGTTCTTCGGTTCGAGACTAGATGGCGCTAGTGCCGCCGATTTGAGCGCGTAACAACATTGATACGTTTACATTTTTTTTTAATTTATATAAAATTTATTGATGACACGACCACAGCGCCATAAATAGAAAAAATAGCAGAAATTCACAGTAATTATTTATTCCTATATATCTCACTTCATGCACCAACTGTCTATATTGATATAACACAGCAAAAACAAAATTTAGTGAAAGTAAAAGTAAAAGTGAAGTGAATATGAGTGAATTGAATGATTTTCATTACGTCTTAGAAGGAAACAATTGCAAATGACAATGTAGGTAATTATTTATATACTAACGAACGTGGTACTGTAATGGGGTAGGGATTTGTTTCCCTATTTATTATTGTCTTCCAATCCCCAATTCCTGCATTTCTTTTCTATTGAGATTATTTCCGTTTTCTACGCAGTCTCTGTCTCCCAATTCTAATGAAAAATTTTCCCTATGCAGGTTAAATATTTTTTATTATAATTATGAGATTTTATTGTGTTTTTAAGAGTTAATTTCCAATGTCTTTACGGTTTATATATCGCACATTGATAAGAAGAGTGACCCTAACCAAAAAAACTGTTTTTTCGGTAGAAGCGTTTTAAGTTTTACCAAACCGTAATGACTAGTTTTGCACCAGAAAGAAAAAAAATATTATATCATGTTATGGTTTTTATTGTAGAGAGCATTAAACACTACTGGAATGTATTGTTTATTTTTATGAAAAAGTATTTTTAAATAAGATTTTTCCAAAAAAACTTTTTTAGTGACGTTATAACATTAATCAAAACGTTCAGTATTTCCTACTACGTGACAACTTACCGACGCAATAACAATAGAAAAAAATACATTACGCAAAGAAAAAACAGTTTTTATTTCGAAAATATAGTTTATTGCAAAGTTTAATACAAACTACTCAAACATTAAGTTGTTTGCGATGACGACAGCTAAATAAATCACATTTTTATTGATATTTTTAGACTCAAAACACTTAGGTGTTGAAAACGATAATACAATGTAATTATAAAAACTGTATATCCAAATTATTAGACATCCTAAAGATAAAAACTCAAAGTAAGGCTCTTTTTTTGTTTATTAAGGATTTTTTAAAATCAAATAGCTCTGAAAATAACGTAATATCACAATCATGTTTAATTATTTATTATAAATTGCACTTAATAATAATTGAGATCAAGAAAATTACCGTATCAGATCTATTAACGTATTCTTAAAGGATTCTATCAAAATAAGAAGAAACGTAATAATTAGGAATGAGATTTTGATCAATCAACGATTTGATGTCGTTTTTCTTTCTTTAAGCCAAAGGAAGCTTAGCTGCATAAAGAGGTTTCAATAGATTATTGGCATTAGGAACTTCGTACCTACTACCTGCCTGTTGCCTACGAGTAGATACCCTATTAGCTTCTAGTCTAATCTCTTTAAAGTTCTGTTCTAAGTAAGATTTCTTATAAAATATTTTGACTGTAGCAGACTCATTTAAATCTTTCATCATTTTAATGATTTTAATATCACCTATCTTAACTTTTTCTCCTACCGTATTCTTGGAAAAAATATTCTCACATAAACATTTAATATTGTAAAAATCACTATGGCTCATCAGATTAACATTGTATGCATTTCCTTTTTTTCGTGCGTTCTTTATTACTGGTCAGGAACATAAATAGGGCCAGATCATAACATTTTTTTTACTTCTCTCTCAATTGTTGAATGCACTGCATCACCCTCATTTTGTGTGTGACCTTTGATTAAGAATTTGTGGGTTATAGATTTTATTGGCAAAGTTTTTACTGCATACAAATAAAGAGATAACTTGAATTGGTTTTTTTTTGTTGCCCACAACAATTATCAGAATAGAAAATAAAATCGAAATCTGGATGGAATAAGGACATTTTTTCTAAATATTTAAACACACACGTCCCAATTTCATTAACACCTCCTTGACCTTCTACTTTTGTCCAAAAAAAAACTTTCAGTGTGATCTTTTCCCAGTTCAGAAATAGTGAAATTTAAACAATTTAATTTACTTTTACAGTAAAAGATTGATATTTCTCCTTTAGGCAAGGTCATAACTGCCTGCAAGTCATAACAAGACACAATGCAATTACTCATTTTCGTATCATTTTCCTTCTCTATTCTACTTTCATCCTTTTCTTTTAAATGATCTTGATATTTATCTTCCAAATTTCCTTCTACATCTGCAATTCTGCAAGCTGTGCAAAGATCACACTGATCTTTTTTGGGCATAAAAAAAAACTGATGTTAAACTCAGTTTTCTATAAACTTTTCTATAAATATGTATTTTTACAAATTTGATATTTTTTTCAATGCAATCGGCTTTATAATCTTTGTATAAATCAGCAAGCGTCTTTCCTCCGTCGTTAAATTCTCTCGAAGTTTGTTTTCGTGGATAGTGACTTTCTATACAAGGTATACTATTGATGTGACGTCGCACTTCAATTAAATTATCTTCAGGAATGGTTTTTTTATTACTGTGTTTGCCCTTTTGTTCAGGGTCCACTATACCTTGCTCGTTCTTCTTGTCTATCACTGTTCTAATAGGTCGATCACCAATTCCAAGAGTATTTTTAAAAAATATTTTACACACTCAGTTTTTTTTTACCATTTATCTCGAAATGGAATGCATTCTTTGGTTTTCTGCTGCTATTAAGTCTTTTGTACTGATACTTAACTAAATTGTAGGAAATACGTTAACTAAATTATTAGCTATATAATCTCTTTGACGTGCTAGTGAGCCCAGATTCCAAAACGAGTCAAATAATCTTTTGCGGTCATCTTCAGCAGCTCAGCTCGATTTCTTCGAGTCTGAGCTGTCTTTTTTTTATTAATCCGTCTGATTTTTTTTCGACTATTCCTATTGCCTTCTTCTACAACAGAGTTCATTATGTTAACACTGGCTAGCCCAGGAACTGACGTTAGATTATTAGATTCTAAGGAATGCATGACAGTACTTTGCCCATCTTCATTGCAGTCATTTCTGATAGTAGTAGGTTGGATTGTAGAGATTTTGTCTACAGCGGCAGAAGCCAATGACTCCAACGATGGACACTGGTGATTTCTCGTCGAAAAACATTCAGAAGAAGAACTCGACGAAGACGAAGAACTTGACAAGGAAGAGGAACTAGACGAAGAATTGCTCGATGATGAATCTGAAGAAGAAGAAGAGTCTGATCGTCGACGGTTTGCAGTGGATGGTTTTAATGGTAAGTAACTTGGGTCATCGTCTGAAGCAGGTGAAAAATCACGTTGAGATGCATGACTGGAGGTAGATGACCTGGAATTTCTTCTTTCTGCATGAAGTTGTTCATTTGGAGGCAAGTTTTCATCCACATGAAAGGGTTCCTCCTAAAATAAGTAATTATTTTAAATAACACAATAAGTAAAAGAAATGCATCTCATAACTCATGCAGTGATATTCTTAGCTGGGTGACTAGGAGAAGAACAAGGGAAAGACAATAAGCTTGTTTAGTTATTTTAAGTTAACTGCTTATTGTTTCAAATAGTGGTAAGGTAAGTAGTGTATTCTGAATAGTATTCTTAGTTTGATATTATAAGGTAAGAATCTCCTACTGTTTTAGGTAAGGTAATAATAGAAATAGAAATAGAAATAGAAACTTTTTTGTTCAATGTAGATTATAAAAATACTTATTGAACGTCACTTTTTTAATTTACCAATAAGAAACCTGTTCAGCTTTCTGGTGATCTTTAGGTGTGATTTCTTGGGAAGGCACAATATTAAATCCAAGATTGTGGTTATAAATATCTTCATTTGCATTTTGGTTAACGTCTTCTTCATTGCGAGTTGATTCACAATGATATGGAGGTCTGGTGTGTCGTTGGTGTATTTGCGCTTTCTAAATGCACAGGTTCTTTCTGGATACCATTACACGTTCTTTTTTTGAATTCTTCTTTATTATCTTGTGTGTCCTCAAGCAGTCTTCTAGAAATATTCTTGAGTTTGTTTATTCTCGCATTTTGTAAAGGCATTTGAAGTCTGAAAACAAGCAAATTATGGTCAAAATTACTAAAAGGAAGATCATTTAATTAATTGACTTTAGAAGCATTAAATTATATGAATAACCAAAACCAATATTAAAATATCCCAATTAATAATGACTCTAAACAAAATTCTTTGTTGATTTCAGTGTTATTTTCCGTGCTTGCTATTTGGCTTAAAAAGCAGAATGACACAAAAAATCATCCATCACATCCTGAATTAATCATCAACTCAAATGTTTCAAATTCTGTAACGCGAAGAGTGACACTAAATAAAAAAACGTCAGTATGTTGTTCCAAATGAATACAAACCCTCTGTTTGGCTTAAGGGAAGAATGACACTAAACGAATAATGACATCCTGAATCAATAATCAACTCATATACTTTAAATTCTGTAACACGAAGAGCGACACTAAATAAAAAATGCCAGTATGTTGTTCCAATTAAATACAAACTCTCTGTTTGGCTTAAGGGAAGAATGACACAAAACGAATAATGACATCCTGAATTAATAATCGACACAAATAGTTCAAATTCCGTAACACGAACATTGACACTAAAATAAAAATGACAGTATGTCGTCCCAACATAGCAATTTTTACAAAATTATATAGCATAATACACGACACTTATCAAAATGTGACGGTATTCGTATTAAAGTTAATTCGTACTTACGAAATATGATTAATCCAAATCGCCTTTAACCAGAAAATGTCACTATGAAATACACTAGATGAAACGGTTTTTGTTAACTTCACAGTCACGAATGAAAAAATGGCGGTCTGTCGTAACAGATCGTCTCAACATTGTCGATAAAGCAGTTCGACACTAACGCCATCCACCGATGAATATTATAGTTACAACGACAGGTGTTTTTGCAAAAAAATAGTATCTTTGCGCGCTAAGAGATGGCACTCCTAAGAGAAAAACATCATTTTTCGTATAGTGACGGTCTTCTTATCAATGTGCGATATGTTGATTTCAATTCATGTGGTAGAATATTCATATTTTTGCTTTCTAAAAGGTATTTTAGAGCAAACCTAGTGGCAGCCTGTTCTGTTTCATTATGTTTATCGTTATTAAGGCTGTATGGCATTCCATTTCAGTCCATAAAGGTGACAACGACCTTTTTTGCTTGAAGCTAGCTGCAAGTTTCCATAAGCGGCCGTTGCCACTTATCATCATCAAATGGACTGTAAGTTAGTTAGATACTTTAGTTCTATAAAAAATATTCCTCTTATGAGGCAACTAATAAATACTAGTACAGTTACCATTTTATAAAATGTATTTTCAGAATGCCCAGAATATTCTGGATAAAAGCTTTTATTGGATACACAGACACTATATTTCAATATTTATTTGATTAGGATAGTGATATGTATTGCGAGTGTGCAGCACAGCCAGTAATAAACTAGCCTCGCTACTAAACGGTTGTTTCCTTTGTTCAATACATCTCAGATAGCCATTCAGAAAGGAAACGTGGCGCGATTAAGAGGACTAGCAAGCTATTGCGAATTCGACGACGCCCTGGAAACGAATATGAGAGATCGTTTTATCCTAGGCCTGGGCTCTGGCCCGGAACGCGACAAGCTGTTCGAGCAGAACCCGACAACACTTACGCTAACTAAGGCGATTGAAATAGGGGAACAAGCTGCTTGCGCAAGAGAGGTAAAGGTGATGCTGAATACGAGCGATTTAGGGCTCATCAAGGAAGAGCCTGTGTATCGTGCAAAATTTCACCAGTTCGCTCGGGGAAGCGGAGGTGACGGCAGTGGCAATGACAGTGTCGGCGCTAGGACATCGCGACGCGAAACTGGCTTCTGTTCAGTTTGTGGTATGAAAAATCATTACAGTGATAAATGCCGGTACAAAAGCTATAAGTGTCAAAAGTGCAGTATAAAAGGGCATTTAAATAAAGTTTGTGCTAAAAATAAAAATAACTCGTGTGCTTATCACATTCAATCAGAACAGGAATGCGGCGCTAATGAGGTCAAGGACACAGGTTGCGTAGAATGCCAGAACTTTAACTTAAGATACGTTGATGATAAACCAATTGAAATAAATTTAATTTTGGGCAATCACAACTTAACAATGGAATTAGATTCAGGCTCGAGCAGCTGTGTAATTCCTGAAAAATTGTATGCTGAAAAGTTTTCCGATTATCATTTAAATAACAGCAATATAAAAATGTGTCTGTATAATGGGCATAAAATCTCTCCACTTGGATATTTCTGGGTTTAAGCTTGTTATAATAAAGTTAAACACAAAATAAAAATTTATGTTGTTAAAGATGGGGCCGTGTAGTGGCGGTTAAGAAAATCCACTACCCCATATTTTCCCGTGGGTGTCATAAAAAGCGACAGAGGGAAACAGGCAGGAGATGGGCAGGAGCATCTTCCTGATAACAGCAACCGTACGACAAAAAAAAACTGCGATTGCCAACCCGCTCGCCAAGCGTGACAACTATGGCAATATACCCCCCATGAACAATTACACAAATAGACGACCCCTAGTCCCCGGCGGCCCCGCTATTCCTGGCTACGGTGGCGACCATGGTAACGGCGGGGCAGGGGATGCTAAGAATCTCCGGTGGAGGTTCGGTTGCCACCTACGACGACTCGACCTGACAACATTTAACGCACGCACCCTGAGGACTGACGAGAAGATCCTGGAGCTGAAAGAAGAGATAGACAAGTCGCGCTGGAATGTTATAGGATTATCCGAGGTCCGAAGAGAGGGGGAGGACACGGTGATTCTCGAATCCGGCAACTTATTCTATCACCGGGAGGGCGACCATCTGTCCCAAGGTGGTGTCTGATTTATCGTCCACAAGTCTCTCATCAACAACGTTGTAAAGATTGGGAGTGTGTCGACGAGGGTCGCGTACCTGATACTCAGAATCACCAAGCGGTATTCGCTGAAGGTCATACAGGTTTACGCACCAACCTCGGCACATCCCGATGAGGAGGTGGAGGAAATGTATGAGGATATTTCCAAAGCCATGTATTCCTCCAAAATCCACTACACGGTGTTGATGGGAGACTTCAACGCAAAACTAGGCACAAGAGAGAACGGTGAGCTGAAGTTAGGGAAATTTGGAGTAGGGCAACGGAATCGAAGGGGCCTGTAGCTGGCCGACTTTACGGAAAAAGAGGGACTCTTTATGATGAAGTATTTCTTTCAGAAGCGGCCCCACAGGAATTGGACCTGGTCGAGCCCCGACGGTTCGACATAAAATGAGATTGACTTCATTATAACGACCAGACGCCAACTGTTCAGTGATGTCTCAGTCATCGCAAGGGTGAAAACTGGCGGCGATCACCGAATGGTAGGAAACACACTGAACCTAAACGTTAAGTTGGAGAGGTCTCGTGTAATGAAGTCAACGCTCCATCCCCCTCCTGCTCTAATCCAGAATCCCGAAAACTTTCAGCTCGAGTTACATAACCGTTTTCACTGCCTACAAGATTGCAATGCAGTGGACGATATTAATGACAAGCTCGTGGAAACTGTCTATGCGGTCGGAGCTAAGTTCTGCAAGACCCGCCGTAGAAGAACACAAAAACTCTCCGATCACACTCTTAATCTCATGGCTGTTAGACGGGAGATAAGGCTGCAATCGTCAAAAGATTTGACAGCATACAGGCAACTGAACAGACAGATCTCCAAATGCATGCGGCGAGACTTACGCAACTTTAATACTGCTCGTATTAAAGAAGCGATCGAGCGGAACCAGGGCTCCAAAGTCTTTGCCAGAGATCTGTCTGCCAGTAAGAACCAACTGTCAAAGCTGAAGACTGAGTGTGGCAGCATCGTTTCCGGGACACCTGAGATTTTGAGTGAGATTGAGAGGTTCTATGGGCAGCTGTACACATCATCGTTGGAGCCACACGCAAGTGTGAGTAACGATCCAAAGGCAAGTCTTATCCGACACCATTCCGATGATATCCCGGACGTCAGTCTAAGCGAAATTAGAATGGCTCTCCAGCACCTTAAAAACTGCAAAGCCCCAGGCGAGGATGGAATTACAGCGGAGCTTCTGAAAGCGGGTGGAACACCGGTACTTGAAGTCCTTCAGAAGCTCTTCAATTCCGCCCTCCATGGTGGCACTACTCCAGAGGCGGGGAGCAGAAGTGCGGTGGTCTTGTTCTTTAAGAAAGGCGACAACGCTCTCTTGAAGAACTACAGACCGATTTCCCTTCTGAGCCGCGTCTACGTGCTGTTTTCGAGGATCATTACGAATCGTCTCGCACGCAGACTAGACGACTTCCAGCCTCCCGAACAAGCCGGTTTCCGAAAAGCCTTCAGTACCATAGACCACATACATACCCTGCGGCAGATTGTACTCTTCAGTCTTCTGTACAATCTGCCGCAGGGTATGTATGTGGTCTATGGTACTGAAGGCTTTTCGGAAACCGGCTTGTTCGGGAGGCTGGAAGTCGTCTAGTCTGCGTGCGAGACGATTCTGCCACTTTGCCTGGCGTATGTGGACTATGAGAAAGCCTTTGATTCCGTCAAAATTTGGGCAGTGCTACAGTCCCTTCAGCGGTGCCAAGTTGACTGTCGGTATATCGAAGTGCTGAAGTGTTTTTACAGTAGGGCTACGATGGCTATCCGAGTACAGAACCAGAGCTCGAAACCTATCCAATTGCAGAGAGGTGTAAGACAGGGTGACGTTATATCCCCGAAACTCTTCACCGCTGCATTGGAAGACGTTTTCAAGCTATTGGACTGGAAAGGATACGGTATGAACATCAATGGCGAGTACATCACTCACCTTCGATTTGCCGACGATATAGTCCTTATGGCAGAATCGCTGGAGGACTTAAGCACTATGCTCAATGACCTCAATAGTGCCCCCCAACGGATAGGTCTTAAGATGAACATGGACAAAACTTAGATCATGTTTAATGTCCGTGTCACACCTGTGCCGGTAGTTGTTGGGAGCACTATGCTCGAAGTTGTTGACGATTACGTTTACCTGGGACAAATAGTCCGACTAGGTAAGTCCAACTTCGACCGAGAAGTCAATCGACGGATTCTACTCGGCTGGGCAGCGTTCGGGAAATTACGACATATCTTTTCGTCAGGTATACCTCAATCTCTAAAAACTAGATTGTACAACCAGTGCGTGTTGCCAGTGATGACTTACGGATCTGAGACGTGGTCCTTCACTGCTGGCCGTATGAGGACGCTTAAGGTCGCTCAGCGAGCTATGGAGAGAGCTATGCTCGGAGTTTCTCTGCGGGATAGTCTCAGAAATGAGGATATCCGCAGTAAAACCAGAGTGACCGACATAGCCCAACGGATTAGTAAGCTGAAGTGGCAATGGGCCAGCCATATAGCCCGAAGAACCGATAACCGATGGGGAAGAAAGGTTCTCGAGTGGCAGCCTCGTACCGTTAGGCGTTGTGTAGGGCGACCCCCCACTAGATGGAGTGACGACCTGGTAAGTCATGCAGTAAGTCGATGGATGCAAGTGGCTCAGGACCGTGCTTTGTGGCACTACTTGGGGGAGGCCTATGTTCAGCAGTGAACTTGTGAAGGGCTGTAATGATGATGATGATGATGAAGATGGGGGCCCTCCCCTGCTGGGTAGAGATTTTATGTCCGCGTTTAATTTAATTATAACAACTAACATAATGTCTATGTATAAGAATGTAAACAATGTATTGCAAAAGTTCCCTAATTTGTGGCAGGATGAGTTAGGTTCGTTCAATAAATTTAAAATATGTTTACGTTTAAAGGAAAATGCAAAACCTAAGTTTTTCAAGCCACGAACCGTACCCTTTGCCCTTAGGGATAAAGTCGAAGAAGAGTTTAACCGTTTAGTAACCTTAGGTATTTTAGTTCCTATTGACCAATCAGAGTTTGCCAGCCTATTGTACCTGTTTTGAAAGAAAACAATAAAAAAAATAGCAGGAGATTTCTCGGTCACGCTGAATAAAGATCTTTTGATTGAAAGATACCCCTTACCTCGAATCGAAGAGGTATTTGCTAAAATTGGGGGTGGCGAACGATACAGTAAAATTGATCTTAAGAATGCTTATAATCGATTTGTTTTAGATGAGCCAACCCAATTACTTACAACAATAAATACCCATAAAGGGTTATTTAAATATACAAGATTAGTGTATGGCTTTTCTAATGCACCTGCAATCTTTCAAAAGGCTATGGAGACACTTCTCTCTGGCATAGATGGAGTCAGCGTATGGCTCGATGATATATGTATAACTGGTCCAAATAGTGATTCCCACATTAAAAGATTTGAAGAAGTATTAAGTCAGTTAAGTGACGCCGGGTTGCGACTACAGAGAGACAAGTGTGATTTTTTTAACGATAGTGTTAAATATTTAGGCTATGTCATAGATAAAAACAGCTTAAATACTTTATCATTAATGCGCCCGAGCCGACTAGCGTAACCGAAGTTAAGAGATTTTTAGGCATGGTCAATTATTATAGGAATTTTATACCAAATGCTTCTTCACTACTCCATCCTCTTCACGATCTATTGCGTCGCGATACGCCATGGGAGTGGGGCGAGCGTCAGAGGCGTAGCATGGCGGCAGTGCGCCGCGAGCTGGCGTCCGAACGCATGCTAGCGTACTTCAAGCCCACAGCACAATTCGTACTGGGCGTGGACGCCGGACCCGGGGGCCTAGGCGCCGTTCTATCACAACGATCGTACGATGGTCACGAACGCCCCCTCACATTTGCGTCTCGTTCACTCACCACCAGTGAACGTAACTACAGCCAAATTCAGAAAGAGACAACTCCCATTATATTCAAACAATTCAGTTCAAAAAACAAAAAGTAACGTACGAAGTAGGATGTGGTAGCCGGGTATCGACCGCAACATTGAACGTTGGATCGGGTCCTGCAAAACATGCGTGAGCTTACGCTGCGCCCCGCCGCGTGATCCGCCGGCGCCGTGGCCCGCCGCCGCCGGCACATGGCAGCGCGTACATATCGACTACATGGCCGTGGGGCAAAGGGTATATATACCTCGTGGTAGTTGATTCGTTTAGTAAATGGCTGAATGTATATTCATGAACAGTGGAACGTCGTCACAATCGCTTATTACAAAATTAAAACAATATTTTCTCTACTTTCAGTATACCTAATGTTTTAGTTTCTGATAACGATGTTAAAATAAACTCTAATGAATTTAAGACTTCTTCTTTTTTCTTTGCTTCTTGATGATGATGATGATTCCCTTCTGCTCTCACAATGGTATTAAGTACTTAACTTCCCCCATATATCATCCACCAAGTAATGGACAAGCGGAGAATTCGGTTAGGACTTGTAAAAAGATGCTAAAATGTATTTTAAAAGATAACCTACTACAGCACTAAATTAATGAAGTATTATTGGGATATTTATTTAAATACAGGAACACGATACACTGTACAACCGGCGAAACGCCGGCTAAATTAATGTTTGGTAGAAATCTACGATCTCGTCTCGACCTAATTATACCCATAGAAAAAACACAACTAAATATGCCTTTAGTAACCAGTAGGAGATTTTTTGAATTAGGTGATACTGTTTGGGCTCGGTGGTACAGTGCCCGGAAAGAAACTTGGGAGTTAGGTACAATTAAAGAGAAGGTCGGTAGTAAAATGTACAAAATATTTATTATAAAATTTGAAGCAACATGCATTAGACATATAGATCAGCTGTTAAAATTTACGGGCAACGATAATTCAATAAAAATTAATAACACTGATAATGTTGAGAGTCGCAATTTTCAGTCGTTACCCTTGTCATCGTCTATGCCCGTTAATGCTCCTTTATCCGAACCTTCTGTAGGCAATCCTCGGTCATCGACCATAGTAGAGCAACCCGTTAATACTGGCGCAATAGACGATGATAATGGGGAAGAATGGGGCGATTATTCGGCACAGGACAGCGTGGGAGACTCAACAGAGATTCCGGAAGTGTCAGATTCGCCTGAAGCTTCCGAAAACGGAGTCGAACAGCCTCAGAGCGATTCTGTCCGCTCCAATGACGTACCACCAGCGCAGGCACCGACACCCGCTCGTCAACTGCACCCCCGGAAGGGGATAGATTATAAGAAATATTTTTGAATGATTCATTGTGTTATTAAATTTATCTGTATGTGTGTTGTGGTGTGGTGTGGTATTATTTAATTTATTAAATGTGGTACATCTGTTAAGTCATAAGTATCTTAAATATTGTTTTATTTAAAACTTTATTATGTATTATATATTTAATAGAAATTTAAGTATTAACTGATCACTGTAAATCTACTTTGTTAACAAGTATCAAAAATTAAGTGTTTTTATTTGAAATTTTTCTCATTATATATTCGCAATAAGCCACCATGTTAATTTTTAAGTGACTTCATGCAGTTAAAGCCTACGAAAGGGCACAATACATTTAATGATATTGAATTTGCCAGTATATGATCAGTAGTTTTGAAGATTTGAGGGAACATATGGACATACATACATACATATATACATACATACTTACTTACTTATCTTCACGCACAATCCCTAACGGGGTAGCCAGAGAGAACAGATTGCCAAGTGCCACGATCCTTACATACCTCTTTCGCTTCTTTCAGGTTCATTATCCTTTTCATATATGCACGTCTAGGTATCCGAGTACTCTTGACCTTCCCCTCTTCGAGTAATTTGCTCACATGGTCTTCGAAAATTAGTCTCGATCTACTTCGACACCCGTTAATATTTATTTTCACGCTATATATTTTCTTCACCATTCGGTCTTCACTCATTCGTTCAACGTGCCAAAACCATCGGAGTACGCCCTTATCAATTTTTGTGATAAGGTCATCTTTCAATCCTGCCATATTGCGAATCTCTTCGTTTCGCTTTCGGTCAGCTATGGTAACGCCGCAAATTTTACGAAAAGATCGCATCTCCACTGGATTCAACTTACTTGTATGCTTCTTCTGGCATACCCAGGTTTCGCTGCCATATAACAAAGTCGGTACCAACACTGCGTTATGTATTGCAAGGCATGCACTCTTCACTACGCCTTGCCATTTGACTAACGCGTTCAGGACACCATTGACTTTGGCGGCAACACGCCTGTTGCCGCCAAAGTCAATGGTGTCCTGAACCATTTATTCCCGGCAGCAACACGCCTGTTCACATCTAAATTACATCCTCCATCCCGGCTGAAAGCACTCCCCAAGTATACAATTTCATTTACCTGTTCTAGACATTCCTGATTTACCCATATTTCACATTTCGTTCTCTCTTCATCATTTTCAAATACCAGAACCTTAGTTTTATTAGCATTCAAACGGAGACCTCTAATTTCACATTCCTCTTTCATACGCGTGACTAATGCCTACAGTTCTGCTTCTGATGGTGCAATAAGCACTGCATCATCAGCATACAGCAGACAATTTAATTTAATGTCACCAAATTTCACACCCAAAGAGCTATTTTTCAGCTTCTGTAAAAAGCTGTCGAGATACAGTATGAACAGCCAGGAAGACATGATAAAACCCTGTTTTACACCCGCTTGGACGCTAATAATGGGTGACAGTTCATGCCCTACCCGCACACAGGCTTTACAGTCATAGTAAAGTGACTGCACATCCCTTAATTATCGAACATCCACACCATATTCCGTCAACATTTCCCACATTTTCTTCCTTATAACCTTATCAAATGCCTTCTACAGATCCACAAAAGCACAGAAAATCGTCTGTTTGAGAGTCAGAAGCTTTTCCGTGATCATACGGAGAGAAAACATTTGATCCGTGCATCCCCTTCCAGGTCTAAATCCGCATTGTGCCTCCCATAAGAATCTTTCCGATTTCTCTTGCATCCTACGTGTCAAAACCTTCGAGTAAACTTTACTTGCTAAACTGGTCAAGCTGATCGCCTGATAGTACACGCAGTCAAAATGTGAACCTTAACCTTTATATAAAGGCACAATGACACCTCCCGTCCGTCAGCACAAATTACACAGCAGATGAAAGCTGTCCCAGACGCGAGGCCCACCATACTTGACCATTTAACCAGTAACTCTGTCTAGTCCCGCAGCCTTACCACATTTCAAACTTTGAATCGCACGTTTTATCTCTTTCATGCTGATGACCTCAGTGTCATCGAGGTCCGTGTCTGGCGTGCCAGTCACGGCGTCACCCCCGGATCCTTCACTAAGATCATGACACGCATATATTTCTCTATAAAATTCGCTTCATCGCTGCATGACGTCCGATTTTTCTGAAAGGACGTCATTAATTTTCGAAAGCAATTTGTTCATTTTTAAGGCTGTTGCATCACTCCGGGACCTTCTAACCTCTTTCCAGAAGAGTTTGGAATTTTCCTTAAAGTTGTGCAACAACCTTTCGTCCGCTTCTATTCTACACCTTTCACGTACTTCCTCAATCAATGTTTTTGCATGAACTTTCTGCAGCTTATATCTTTCTTTCATCTTCTCTCTCATATGCTTATCGTTACTAGAGGCCAAGTAGTCTAACCATGCATTTTCTTCTTCTTTACAGCTTCTCTCACTTCATCATTTCACCATGCATCTCTTCTTTTACTACTACCACTTTTTGTCGTTCCACATACTTCTTCCGCTGCACTTACCATTCCATCCCTAAGGTTCTGTCATGTTCTTTCCACACATTCTTTTCTGCCATCGATGGTGTCAAGCTTTTCGGCTACCCTCGTGTGATGTTTGTCCTTAGTATCCGCTTCCTAAAGCTTCCAGCTTCGGATGATGGACCGACTGTGGTTCTGTTACTACTGTCCGGAAGCGCCAACCTGCGAACAAACCTATAAATCTAGTGATTACTAGATAGTGATCCGTTCCCAGGTCAGAACCCCTGAACACACGTGTATCCATCACCTGTTTTCGCAGTCGGTCATCCACCAGGAACAAATCAATCATACTTCTCTCATTCTTTCTTTCTCTAGTATACATATGGATTTTCCTGTGATTAAACATAGTGTTTGTCACAAAAAGACCATTTTCCTTGCATACAGCCAGTATAAGCTTGCCAGGCCATTTCGCCAAACTTTTCAAGCACCGACTCTTACACTGGTGGAGCGATACCTACCCTTCCATTCAAATCACCACATACAATAGTTCTTTCGTTTCCCTTAACGAAATCTAGAACTTATCTTACATTCTCCCAAAACTTCTTCAGCTCAGCCCTGGACAACGAAGCTACCGGCGCATAAACAGCCAAAAGAAATATCTTCAACGGTACCAGTTTAAAGCGAACCCAGAGAAGTCTGGAGTTCACAACCTTATATTCAGTCATAAGATCGACCGAACGTAACGACAACAGCACCCCCACTCCCTGGTGGGCGTTCTCGCTTTCCGGGACTCCGGACCATGTAGCTAACGTCCCACCAGGGGGCTCTTCAGTATCACTGCTTTTACGTTTGGTCTCCGATATACACACGACATGTAATTCTCTTTTTTTCATTATTTCGATCAACTCATTTGTCTTATCTCTCATGCCCTCTCTAACCTAACATTCCACCTTCCAACTCTGCACTCCGTCCTCCACCTTCCGCCGTGTCGGGCTGTGCGTGACTGGTGGCAGACCCCATCGCCGCTTTGCGCGCTGCATTCCACACCAACGGTGACGAGCTGGTGTGGGTCGCCTTGAGAGGACGCCCTAACCCTCGTATGTATAGGTGCGCAGCTGTGTAGAATATCAGCCCTGAAAAGGCTGGCAGGGGTCGCGACGAGCACGCTTCTACAATGACCCCCTAATAATATACATACATAGCCTTCTAAAATTGAAGCCATCCTTCGGGTTTCGCCTTAATTGAGTAAAAATATTCACGTACATCATCTGCATCAAAACAATAGACACGAATACACTGAAATCGGTATCGATGATTGAAGTTGAGGTAGGCAATGCCTGGTGCAGCATTATTTGCCAGCCCCACATGCATATTACACTCACACTGGTGTATTTTGATTTTGGTCTCGCATTAATTACTCCATCACCAACCAATCTATACTCGTAAAAGTAAAGTAAAGTAAAGTTACAGCCTATATACGTCCCACTGCTTGGCTCAGGCCTCCCCTCATTTCTGAGAGGGTTTAGGGCAAGAAAGTGTCCGCCGCGCTGCCCAAATGCGTGTTGACGAACTTCACATGTCTTCGAAATATTTTTTTTTCTTATTCCTCAGAGATGCAGGTTTCCTCACGATATTTTCCTTCACCGCCGAGCACGTGGTAAATCAGCACTTAAAACTGTAATTAACAATTTCATTGGTGCCGGCGGGGATTGAACCCGGGTTACTCGCGTTCTGTTATATTTACAGCGAGCGTTAACCACTGAGCTACCACGGCTCTTCTATACTCGTACTTTACTATATTTATGGCTGTATCAATATACCGATATTTAATAGTAGAGTATACTCCCAGCTGTCGGCATTTAAAACGTATTATTTTGTAGACAACCAAATTAAAGAAAATAAATTAGAATTTTACTTGTCTTTCAAAGTTACCTTTCTACGCAAATGAATATCTCTCTTTTAGACAGCTTAGATGAATATCTCATTTTGGGTGGGTGGAATATACATATTTGTCATTACTTCCAAATTTGGCAAGTTGCTTGAACAACTGCAGTTTTTATTATTTTGGGCTCTACGAAGATGTTACTGCCTACCTTCTGGTTTGATCCCTTTGTCACGGTACCTAAGGGACGATATGATGTATTTTTACTCCTGAGCCATATGATTTTATTATGATTAAAAAAAGGCAAGCTTCGATGGTTCGACCATGTAGAAAGAATCAACGAGGATAGAGTGACAAAGCATACCTATGTTGTGCAGTAGTGGACGTTAGAGGTGGGAAGGGACGCCCTAAATGAAAATTTAGCGACCAAATTGGCGATACAATCAATATAATATAAAAATATGGATCAATTGTAAATCCTTTATTACATTTTTGTGATCATTGCTATTACTAAATTTTAAACCATAATACAGTTGCAGTGGTTATTTGCTCAGTATACCTCATACTTGTTATTAGGTTTCTTATAGAAGTTTTACGTTCTTATGTCACAAATAAGCATTTTTATGAAAATACATAGTTCTGACGAATACTTCATAAATAACCGATAAACATATATTTTTTTAATTTAATAATTTCAATCTTTAAAAAGTAATTCAGGCACATTTCGATACTGCATCACTCGAAACTGTACTTCTCAATTGTAATTTTCCAGATTTATTGCAATTCTCGATTATTTTTTTTATTATTTTATTCGACTAACAACTTAACTAATCTACCGCCGATCCAGTATGGTCTAGTGGCCAGTTTCGATTCCCAGTACTCAGAATCGTCGTTTTTTATGTATTTTGTAATATTTATTTAATTAATTTAGAGACGATTTTTCAATACCCTAGCAAAATTCATTCATGGGATAAAACACAATATTAAGAAATTTAGAACTACAGTTTAACGAACGAAATAGTTCAGTCGTTTCACTTTTATATCCTGTCAGGTTATAGTTTGTTTGATTGGTTTTAATCTGATGAATTAAAAAACGACATTTATTTGTTAGTCTACATTATAACGAATTAATTAAATTTCGGCCAATTAAAGTTCTAATTCCGTAACAATAATGCTAATATCAGAGTAATTTGAGTTATGAGTGATAACTCAAGGGATAAGCACAAAGATTGAATACAAATTCGATCCCCTTCAGAACAGACAATTTGATTTTGGTATACAAATCCTCGGCGGTAAAAGAAAATTTCGTAAAGCAACATGCATGACTAAAGTAAATATTAGAATATACATAAGGTCACCAGCAGACGTTGGGGAATCGTGGCGAAACCTTCTGTGCGGGCGAAGCCATGACGGGCGGTGCAAGAGAGTCATCCAATTTTGTCCCTTATTTGTCGTAATAAGCAAATATGAGAAATAACTAAAATACTTATGGCAACCGATAGATGGTAATATAACCATGTCGATTACGTCAAACTTAATACACCCAGAACGGTGGCGAGAAACAGTGTCGAAAGTGCGTGTTGTCTGGGACTGCGATCGTCAATTTAACAACGCGTGACGAAAGCAGGTCCACCCTATAACGATAAAGTCACATGTACACAAAAAATAAAATATATTATATTATTATCATATATTATCTTGTATTTAATATTTCTTTCTTTTTTTTCTTATTTGCTTATATTAAAAAATAAACACACTGACATGGAAAATTATTTTTGTATACTTAATCAAAACGAAACATCAAACCTTATTTAAGTAACCTTACACTCGACCCGATCGCTTTTCACACAGATAGTTTACTTTATTTCGTACATATTTTATTGAACTTAAAAAGATATAACTAGAATTGGACAAAATTTTAAATGGATCCATTAGTGTCGGTTTATTTTTTTAAGTTATCCTTTACGTGCTGCAGAAGTGAGAGTAGCCTAGAGGTTTTAACAATTACCGTTACCGTTACAGCCTATGAAAGTTCTCCGCTAAACGCAGGTGCTTCCTAGATTGTTCTCATACGGGAGATATTTGACCACCGCATTTTTGCTGCTAATGGCGTTACTAGTATTTTTTTCAATACACGTAACACTTTAAAAATTATAATTAGTAGATAACAACCTTTATATTCCCAACAGCTGTTCGCAAAACTCCTCTCATTTCTGAGGTTCTTAAGGTGATAGTAAGAATTCACCAAACTAACTCAAAAAAGAGGGACCTGGATTCGCCAAGACATCACAGGTCCTCGAAATATTTTATTATTTTCTTAGATTTGTAGTTATATATGGTTTTGTCACGCTATTATTCTTCAACTCTTAGTACCTACATGTTGACATACACTAGATGAAGTGGGGACTTGGTAAGACATGCAAAAAGTCGATGGATGCTAATGGCTTAGGACCATGCTTTCTGGCATTCCCTGGTTGAGGCATATGTTCAGCAGTGGACTTGTAAAGGGCTGTAACGATGATGATGATATTATATGCTCAAAAATTACTGGCTGTGTCCACCACACAGCGGTGCAACAGAATCTATTTAATTTCTACCATCGACTATAGGAAATCCTAGTAATATGTGAGCCAGCAATAGGTGATACTACAACCGTCTTATTTAGTTTTCATAAGTAGCAGCAAAGGAAAGCGTCGTCAAAAGTCTGATACAATCTCTAACCATCATTATTCACACTAAATAAAACAAAATAATGTAAACTAAAAAGTATATATGTGAGAAGATTATCTCTATTATTAGATTAGAGCTTTTAAAACAACAGTTTCTCTTAATCAAATGCATTCAGTTAGAAGTTTTTAAATTTTTTTTTTGATTTTTACTGGCATTTAAAAGAAAAGTCGCTCCTCAAAAACAGCCGCCTGGGGCCATAGCTCACACTGTCCTCCCTGCTACGCCACTGTATTATATCTAGTAAACTTAGATATATATTTTTAACTTATTATAAACCAGTGCTTGAACACAATCCCACCTAATTTTAAGTGGTGATAAAAAATAAATCCCATTGTCTTGACGCAAAAAAAATTATATGACGTCACACAAAAAATATTGCTCGGAAAAGCAGTTTCTAAGCATTTGGCCGCGTCGTCGCGGGATGCCTCAAACCGTACGTTTATAAACCTCTACCTCCATTAAATAGCTTTGTTTCGATTTACATAACTTGTCATAGACATATTGAAACAACATTGCTTGAGGGGATGGAAACTGTGGGGTTAACCGTGACCATATAAAACAGGTCTACAGACAAAGTTTTATATAAGACATCCAAATATTAAACGTTGTCACCGTCACTATTAATCTCAACTCCACTAACCCAACAACACTACACTAGGAAAAAAAGATTATTGTGGATCATTTTAGCAGTCAGCCTTTTTAATTTTTATTTGTTGTCGGTTATGAATTTTTGATCGTATTTCATATATTGCAAGTGAATTTTTTTCTGAGCGTCGGCTTTCTAGAGCTTTAAGAGCATAAGAACGAGTTCCGGTTTTCTTTTTTCTGTTAGAAATGTTCATTGGAGACGGTGTCTTTTATAATGAAACGATTAATTTATTCCTTACTATTTTATCATTAATTCAATCGAAAATTATTACTAGAATGTACTAATGATATGTCAGAATTATATTAGCTATACTCTTTGATTCTTAGATATCAAGTTTTGATTGTAACATCAAACAGCTATACAGAAAGAGGCAGTATATGTCACACTAAAGAGATATATTTTTTTTTCAAAAATAAAAATCTTAGCTATTCAATTTATATGTGTTATACACAATATAAAACATCTTCTAAGAATAGCGATGCGTATGTGTTTAAGATGACTTATGTGATTATCTTAGTTTACAAGGGGTGCGGGAAACAATGATTTATGTAAAGATAAAACAATACCTGCTGCTGTTTGTTTAGTTCAATGAACATTCAGAGTTTCATCCTTGTTTTCATTGCAGGTGTAATACAAAGAGTCGTGTTTGCTCAGGGACTAAGCACTCGCCGTGAATTTTATAGTACGCAAGCAAACTGAATTTGATCCCTGCCACTACCGTTAATATGTAACTTTACGTGTTTGATTTACCACGTGCGCGGTTGTGAGTAATACATCCTGCACGGCTGAGGAACAAATATTTCGAGCATATTATGGTTGTAGCACGAATGGGTCGGCACGACCAGGGTAAGGCCATGCCATCACAGACGACCAGTGAAAAATAGCTGTCTAATGCTGCTGTGTTTCACATTGTGAGTGTAGAGAACCGCAACCTTTTTTACTGGAAATGAGGCATTCCATGTTAGTTTTCTATGGGACACATCATCCACTTACCATCAGGTGCATTTTATGCTCGTTTGTCGCCTTATTTCTATTAAAACATTTTAAATGACTTAATACACATAATTCTAGAATTTAATTCATATGCTCGATAATTAGCATTTTAATGAAAACAACATTAAAATGCTAATTATCTTTTTTTTAGAACAGTAAAGTTTTGTAAAACAGTTCAGTTATAATTTTAGTATATCCTTAAATAAAGTAGACACGATTTATTATTCGTCTAAACGATTTATATTATGACATGTGACCATTATAAGTCTGCGTTGTCAATCAGGAGAGACGTCAGAAGAAGACTACGTTGTAATTTTGGATTTTTTTCCTTCCGTTCTATCGCTTTTTCCATTTTTCCTAAAACAATTTCTTTAAACTATGCATTTTATGCACGTAGCTTCCTTACCGCTTAAACTGTTGCTGATAATTATGATAGAGTCTATTTATATGTAATCGGAACAATTGTAATTAAAAATAAAACAACAGCCGCTCAATATTTAAGCTACTAAAGCAATTCAAAATGCCGTACCTATGTTGAATACGAATTTTAGCCTTAGATGGGGGTTTTATTTAAAGAAAGAAACAACAATTGCGACACACTATCTCACTACACCATTACACTACTTTTAAGGAATAATTTTACTGACATTTTTACCTGATTCGTTTTTAGTATATCTTAGTTTTAAATTTACTAAATTTATTAATGTAGATATTGAAATTGTTATGTTTCAATTTACTTTTTTAACGCTTATGTTTCTGATAGTTTGTAATTTATAATTTAAGCTGAAACCTTTTCCTTTGAGGGGGTCTGCGTGAATGAGTGAGTAAGTGAGTAGGTGCGCGCAGTAATTTTCCTTTTCTTTTTGAAGCATGTTCTGGCTCTGACCACATTATTTAGTGTAGTACTGTTACGAGCTTAGGGTTCATGACAATAAAACTGCCGATTGAATTACCAAAATTGATACTTTAATCACTGCACGCCAATTAAAACTTAAAAGATGCTAGTAATTAATCATACTTAACACATTAGTTCACTTTATTTTGCTCCATAGTATTCCCTTGTTTCGCCAATTCAATTTTTACTCAGTCGCGGCCCTCAACGCCTTTATATAGAGCCACTTCCACTGAAACAGCTAGCGTGTTCGAGTAGAATGGCGGTTCTAGCATGGAATTTTCTAGAAATCTCTCTTAGTTCTGTTACTCGATACTAGATGGCGCTAGTGAATTTGATAGAAATATCTTCACGCTCCAATTTCTGCTACTGGATACTTGATGGCGCCAGTCCCATATACCAGGCATCAACTATAGCACGCAACAGTACTATAACGGTAATGAATACACTACATATACACTATAGATAACTCAAAAATTTTCCAAAAATTTTAATATAATCATCATCATCATCACAGCCTATCAAAAGTCCAATGCAAAAAATTTTCATGTTGCAAAGCTCGGCAAGCGGGCTGGATACCAAAATTTTCAGTTGTTATAAGAAAGATGCTACTGCCCGTGGGCCATTTCCCCCTGTCGCCTCTTGCGACACCCACGGAATGTTGTAGGGTAGTGAATATCATTGCAAAGCCACTATACGGTTGTAAATTGGTTGTAAAATGAACCTAAAAGGTATTTTGTGTTTTATATTTATACTTATCTCTAAACCGACAGGCAGTCCAGATTAAAAAAAAATATGATTACTATAATAGATATGATGCATGTTATACCAAATGTTATACCAAAGAGGTCGTAAGATGCGACAGATGTAAAAAAACATATGATCTCTCTCTCTTTCTCTCTCTCTCTCTCTCTCTCTCTCTCTCTATGATCGAGCATCTTTCTATTTCCAACTCAATACCTGCGACAAAAACTGCGTCTCACAAACATGGCAGCTACGTTGTGAGATGCCTATGTTCAGTGGTGGACGTCAGTTAAGCTGAAATGATCAAACAAAAAAAAAACAAAAGAAAGTAATAGTCGACAGAATAATTTTATTAAATCTTGGACTTGAGTTTAATTCAACTCCTAATTTAAGTAAATGTTTTAAAGCTGACGGCGGGTAAACTTAAGAAATTCAGTGCAAAGTGCTTATAGATTTATTACTTAGAAAATTTCACATCTTTATTACGTCTCTAGTTACCTTTGAAGTTTAAATTGAGAACATATATATACAATAAATTTTAAATTATATTTTAATTTGGGACTCATTTAAATAATAAATACCTCCATATTCACAAATTATTTAAAAAAGAATGAATATTACTCTTATTTAAAATTTGCTACTTATCTTTGAAATTGTATTTAATTAATAACACATTTTCAAAGATAACTTAAATTAAACGTTTAAAGCCCACCGAAAAAAAAAGTGATGATGATCTTCAAACGGTATGAGGTCGCTGAAGGTCACTCAGCTATGGAGAGATACATCTTTCCTCTTCCTGCTTCTCTTAATAGGTCGTTTCTCCATCGGATGGGGTAGTCCATCTTAAAAATTATTTTAAAGTTCTTAAAAAATAATTTTCTAAAATCCACGTAATAAAATATTCCTTCCTCTATTGATTGGGCTATCCCTGTCACCACTAATCCCAGCACCACTACTCCCAATATACGACACGTGTTTCGCCTCTACGCATCATCCTCTGGTGAAGTATACTCTGCGATGGCTGACTGCTAATACTTACAACATTTTAAATTCAATGTTATTTATTATTTGCATGAAAATCATTAATATAAACCATTACTATGAAAATTAAAATAAATACATAGCATAAAATAAATCATTAATATGAAACATATTAATATAACATGTTAAAGGAAATGAATGTATAAGTATGAATTTCAATTTTTATATTTACATTCACAATATTTCGATCACATTCATAATTCATGTCAATTTACAAATTGAACGAATTTTGGTATACGAATTTTGCAAATTATGTTGCTTCAACAAATTAAAGGTATATTTATGTATATGTAGGTATATTCATCATAAAACATACAAAATTTATCTAATGTATAAAAATAATGTGTTTGTTATACTGCCATCTATTGGAAGCCATAAGAGTTTTCTTGCAATTTCTATAGCTTGATTAAAACTACTTTTACGGATTTTATCGCGTTTATTTTTACTTTTTATTTTTATTTTTAATTCCGGCACGTTTCGGGCGCTTTCCAGCACCCATGGTCACGGGGGACTGAGATGACTGACGTCCCGATGTCATTGTTAAACCCGGAGTACCTTCAGCTTTTTTAATTATTGTTTAAAAAGCTGAAGGTACTCCGGGTTTAACACGGGTCGGGACGTCAGTCATCTCAGTCCCGCGTGACCATGGGTGCTGGAAAGCGCCCGAAACGTCGGGAATTAAAAATAAAAATAAAAAGTAAAAATAAACGCGATAAAATCCGTAAAAGTTGTTTTAATCATGTGTAGTGTTCGCGTAAATATAAGAAATCATTATTTCTGTAGCTGACACATTATCCATGGAACGAAATAGGCTGAAACACCACCACCACATGGCTCTTTTGAGTCTAGCAGTAATTATTAACTTAGAAAAAGAAAACAAAACATTTAAGAAGAGTAAAACTTTCAAAAAATTATTTGAATAGGATACATTAAATCAATCATCAGTTTAACTATCTTTTCAACTGGTGATTGATTTAATGTATCCTATTAGTTAGTAGTTTACAAATGCCGTCATAAATTTAAATAAACTACAATGTTACACGAGGGAACAATCGTTTTCAAAGTTAGCGAAGAGGTAAAGTAATGTTTTAATTTGACTATGATAGCTACGAGATCAAATTTGGATAATCATAAACGACCTGATAAAAAATTATTGTAAACCAACAACGTCATTCTATAATACTGACTTTAGAACCATTATAATATTTTTTTTGAGAATTTAACGAACTGCCTCCATGCTATTAAATAAAAAAGATTAAAGCGACCGCAAGCAAATGTTACCGTTACCGTTACAGCCCATAAAAGTCCACTGCTGAAGGCCTACCCCATAGATTGTCTCATATTTGCAATAGTTGCCACGCTTGGTAAGCGCGTTGGCAACCTAATTTTTTTAGTCAATACTATGGAGAATTTGCTGTCCATCACCTGATATGTTTTCCTCTTTCGCCTCTTACGACATCCATGGGATGATATACATATATGTATATTACTTCAGACGTGGGTAAATATAATAATAATAATAATAATAATAATAATCATTTATTGACAGACAACAAAGGCCCGTAAAAAAGAAACATAATTACTTATAATCAACAAACATAAACTTGAAATAAACTGAAATAAATTAAATATATGCCATCAAACAAATTAAAACTTACATCTTAACATACTAGACCAATATTTAAATATTTCACTACAATTTTGTGTTAAAATTAGTATAATCGTGTTTCCAGATTTGAGAAGATTACTTCTAAATCTGGCCACACGATGTCTTATCAAAGCATCGAGCGTCGGTACGCGTGCCTCAGCGAACATTGTAGATGCACTACAGTACCTCGGAAAACGAAACAATATTCGGAACGAATCGTTATATTGAACCTTAAAAATTCGATAGTTTTCCTTTTTAAATTTAGTCCAGAGATGCGGTGTGTAAAGCGATTGGCAATAGGTTTTAAATAGTAATATTTTAGCATCTCGCTCGCATTTATTAAATTTCCTGCCAATCATATTTGCACGTACAGCAAGGGACCGCCTTTCTCTGTCCATGTCCTGATCATCCTTCAGGTCACTCGATACGATATGTCCTAAATATCGAAAGCTCATCACAAACTTCAAATTTTTGCCGTTCAGGTATAATGGTAAACAAACATCTTTACTATGCGCTCCAAAGACCATTGCCACAGACTTGTCTGCATTATAAACTAACTCGTGGCTTGCTGCGTATCTCTCACAAATAGAAATTAACTTCCTTAAGGCTCCGATTGAGGGGCTCAATAAAACCATATCGTCCGCGTAACTAAGGTTGTTTACACATTTCCCACCTACATGACAGCCGATACCCGTTTCATTGAGCTCCTCAATTAGAGCATTAACGTAAAGGTTAAACAGCAGAGGAGAAGTTAGCCCACCCTGCCTAACCCCCTTAGTCAGTACAAACTCGTCCGAAAGCGAGCCATCCCAGTTCACTACATTAACCTGCGTATTATACCAATTAATAAGGATTCTAATTATGTCGGAAGGAACACCCACCAGTTTTAACTTATCCCACAGGATGCTATAGTTTACCCTATCGAAGGCGCGACTCAAGTCCAAAAAACAAGCGTATACTTTTGTTCTTCGTGACACGTAATACGTTACTATTTGTTTTAAGGAAAAAATTGCCAACTCAGTAGAGCTACCTTTTTTAAAACCAAACTGAGTGTCACTTATAAAAATAAATTTCGATAAAATATCCAGAATAATAGACTCAAATAGTTTCGCACAGGTTGTAGCGATTGAGATAGGCCTATAATTGGAACTGATCGTATCGCTAACGGTTTTACTTTTGACAATAGGGCTAACCACGCATTTTATTAGGTCAGGAGGCAAAAATGAGTGTTTTAAACACGCGTTAATAAAAACCGACAGAAACACCACAACCCAGGGTCCACCGCAACGTAAATGTTCTACAGAAATCTGGTCATGACCACACGCTTTACCAAGGTGCATCTTTTTAAGGGCATTATACACCATACTCTCATCAATATGAGTATATGATAAAACAGGCATATCAAGTGTATCTATCGCAGAAGGGCCACTACTAGTATAGCAGTCATTCAACAAAAAGTTCTGTTTAAAATTATTGGCTATCTGTTTTTTATCGCTAACACCATCCACGCAGACCGGAACTCCAGCCCTTATGTTGCATAGTTTTGATGTATGTTGCCAAAATTTAGAAAAGTTTTTGTCTATACATGCGTTACTTATCCGATCCAATAAAATTTTATTTTCATTTTTCTGGCACCACTTTAAGCGACCTTTAAATATAGACCTACTTTGCTTCATCATATCATAGAGAGAACCAGAGCTGGGGGCCCCCGCCCCGATCCACCTCGATAAGTTTACTTTAGCATCCACATACGCTGATTTTACTACATCATTCCAGCCCGGCGTGCCTTTACGTTTACGCAATGTCACTCCAAACCCTACCTGACTTACGTGGCTTTTAATAGCGGATGTATGAAGACTTTCGATAAATTTCTTATAAATTCTAACGAGAAAATCTTTGTGTGAGTCGCAAGTACAGCCATCGCACGAAGAAATTAAGCGCAGATAGTTCCAATTAAATTCTGATATGAGATAACTACACCACCATTCATACGCTTTAATCTCATCCCCACTTCTCTTACCCCAAGAAATAAGGTTCCTAGATTTAACGTGATTAACCACACTTCTCTCAACAGCAATTATGTTAAAATTAAATTCGAATGCGAGAGGCCAGTGGTCCGACCAAAATACATCATTTATTACATATACTCTTGATAACGCCGACCACGCGACCCGAGTTACGATGCAATGATCAAGCCAGCTCTTTGTGCCATGAGCATAACTAACGTATGTAAAAATATTTTCAAAATCTTTAAAAAATTTAAGGTCTGCGCAAATCAAATCATTTTCTGAACAAAATTTTATTAATTCGTTGCTAAATAACGTGTTAATATTCGCATTATAGTCTCCTAAGGCAATAGCCACATTTACGAAATGATTTTCTAATAAACTTTTGATTATACATAAAATATTTGTAAATTCAGGTAAATTTTCAAGATTGTTTTGAGGCATATAAACAGAAAAATACATATGACAATTCCCATTAATATACGATTTTATAGCACAAATTCGCGAATCGTTACAATTTACTAAGTCAACATTATTAAATAACGCAGTTCTCCACAAGAGGGCCACACCTCCATATGGTCTCCCTTTTAATATTCCGGATGAAGAATCGACCGCAGAGGTACCATGTGAAGAGAACTCGGTATCAATTGTTGACAAAAAAGATAGCTCATGGGGAAGCAGCCAGGTCTCTTGAAGAGCCACCACATCAAACTCTTTACACAGTTCTCTAACGTGATCAACACTTCTCATAATTGACTGACAATTAAAACTAACGAACTTCATGTCTAACGGAATTACTTTGCCAGAAATGTCTAAACACTATGCCTACAGGCCAGAAGTCCTCATTCATAAAAATATGTTTTCTGTCAAAATTAATCCTTACCTTAAAAGAAGCAAAGTTAGTCACTTTAAAAGGTGTAATACGTTCAACACTTATCGCTTGTTCACCTTTACACTTAATATACTCCTCAAGCTTATCAGCAGTCGTTGAAACGTCTAAACGTGATACATATAAGTAAAGAGATCTCGGAGCAGCTCGGATAAGCGAATCTCCTAGTGGTTGCACGGCCGCCCTACCCTGCCTATTCCTATTTTTCTTTTTATAAGACACGGGCACAAACCCTTCGTCCTTATTTGTTGACAGATTAACCTCTTTTTGGCTACGTAATGGTGCAGACGTATTTATGTCGTTAGTTATCGTATCGTCAGTCTCGCCTAACACTGTTACCGTACTCGTACTTGTAGTTGCAGACGGACGTTCAATACGCATACGTACGTCCTCTCTCGACACACTTCTCTTTGCTACAAAAGCCGAGGTCGAGCGCGCACTCTCAGCGCTCCTCTCTCTCTCCCCTCCAAAAGTGCGTAGTAACACTGGTGATCGGTCGTTTCTTATTTGAGTTTCAATAGAAACAAAGCTATTATTTTTATCTTTACTACCTTCTTTTTCTAATTAATTATCACGAGTATGTTGTTGTTCTAAATCTTTACGTAGGTTCTCCAAATCTGATTGCGTAGCCAATACGTTTTTAATGTTCAATAATTCTTGTTTTAACAGAACTATGTCCTTTAAAAGACTAGTTACATCAACGTGATCAAATGTTACGGGTGGGAGCCTATTGAGGTTCTTCGCCACAAACACTGGAAGGCTAGAAGGCTCCGTTTCTTTAAGAATTTTTATGATATCCTGAAGAAGCCTTTTGTTTTTTCCCTCCCCTTTACGTGTCACTCGTCGAGTTATTGAAGAATCTAACAGAAGCGCCTTTGCACGATCAATTTCTTCCTCCATAAAATTAGATTCACATATTTGTAGTAAACTGACTTCATCAATCACGTCGATTTTACACTGAATAAAACAAAGTAGCTCGTTTACCACTAAACGGCAACCACACAGATTTGACATTTTATATTAGCGAAGCGCATGAAAAAATGCACACACATCCATACGCTAGCGATGCGCGATGCGACTCCCAACACTACATAAAACGTTATTTTTAGGAATTTCAGGAATAAAAATATATAAATATAAATTGATAGAAGAAAATAGAGGATGATAATTTGAAAGTACCCATATATGTGGCATTCTGTATGTTACCTTGATTTTTTAATATTTCTGAGACCATTCAAAAGTTAAAGTTTTACAAAAATGAAGAAAAAGTCCTATCATCTTCTAGAGTATAGCCAATACTCGTATCATTCGATATATTATCAAAATATCTTTATATTTACGCGAACGGATTCCTTATATTTACGCGAACATTACACTTTGATTAAAACTACTTTTACGGATTTTATCGCGTTTAATTTTAATTAATTTTTAATTCCCGACGTTTCGAGTGCTCCAGTGACCATGGCTGCTGGAAAGCACCCGAAAAGTCGGGAATTAAAAATAAAAATAATTAAAATTAAACGCGATAAAATCCGTAAAAGCAGTTTTAATCAATGTCTTATAAGGGCAATCTCTTAACATAGGTAATATCCACATTATGTGGAAATTATTTATTTTTATTTTTTGACGTCTGTTCTACTTTTATTTAAAAGTTTAACTTGTAAATGGTAAATAAATTTTATTTCATTATCTTTAGACTGTGTAGTCGCTCACCAGTCGCTCACTTAGTATATTATAACAAGTATTTATTATTTCGAGTGACGAATCATCCACTCCCCTTCTATGTGGTCGAAGAGAGTAGGGGACGAGGGCAAAATTGGTTTAATTCTATAGTAAACTACTACCTGAAAATGCAGAATAATTTGTTTTTCTGAATCATAATCTTCCACTTTAGTTACGAAAATTTAAGTGCGTAGATATTTTTCTGATAGTTCTTTTTTATTTTTATAATACGGATTTTGATAATGTACCTGTGAATGCTTCAAGCCTTAATGATTGTAATGAAAATACATCGTTATAAAATAATTCAATATTTTTATTTTACCAATTATCTAACTACAACAAAATATCTTACTCAAGTATTTATTACTCGACCTAATATGAAAAAAGTAGCCGAATAGGCCGAATACCAAGCAGGTCGCAAGTCTAGTCTTTATTTTTAGCCGCCCCCCATAGATTGCACGCGCTCCTGTCATGATTATCCATTGACTTCCTGCATGTCTCATTGTCAATTTATCTAGAAGGGTGTAAACTAACCCTGCGTCTTACAGATAGAGCCTGCCATTACAAACCTTTCATTTACACCGGTTGCTAGTTCTTCGAACTTTATAACTATGAAGGGTTTTGTATTGTTTACCAAGTGGACCAGCCAACCACTTCCGCTTACCGATCCATTGACATACGCCAGTTACTCTTCTTTTGCAACGGATGTCCTTGTCACGGATTTCAAGAGAGAAACGCCGAACATATCCTTCTCCATTCATAGCTTGCTGAGTGATAATGAAAGCACTTAAACAGATTTATTTGTAACGTAATTCCGATAGAATTAATCGTGAAGATAGAATAGATTGAAACCTCGTTGTGGCATCATCTTAAGGAAAGACAAATAAATACAACCTTATCTCGAACAAGTGAAACCGTGAGATGCCGCTTAAGCGTTACAGATAAGAGGAAACTTTTTTCTCCTTTTTTTGTTATTGGATTTTAACGATTCGATTTTCTAGTCAGAAAAATTGTACAGTTGTAGACGTTATGTTTTTCTCATATTTATAAATGATGTTAAAGATTAGAAATCATAAACAAGAATTAATTATGTTAGTTGTACGAAAATCATATCTTTACATGTTTTTGAATTTTTAACTTTTCAGACATGCAGGTATCTTCACCAAACAGTACTTAGTACATTATCACTAAAAATTACGATTATCAATTTCATTTCTACCGGGGAGAATTAAATTTGAGCGTTCCGCAATTAATACATAATGTTTAAGTTAAATATAATAAAATAGCTTTGTTGTAAAACATATAATGTAGGTTTGTTCAAAAGTTGGTGAAAGGTTTTACTTCAGTAACTGAAATTATTATAATATAATATAATTTGGTAATCTCATCAAAAAACCATTAGAGCTCGTGACATAGGCTACTGATGGTCATAGGCCACTATCAAAGAATGCTACAAAGCCCGGTCCTGAGCCAACTGCACTTCCTCGTCACTTTATCTAGTGGGCCGCTCTAACTTCGCTTACTGGTACGAATCTGCCACTCGAAAACACTTTTTCCCATGTATGGCCGGCTCATTACCATTCCTGCTATTGATAAGGTGGAATATGTCGGGGATATGATAGTTACGTAATATTTGGGATATTTTCTAAAATATTATAATTTTTATTTATGTGTAGTGTTCGCGTAAATATAAGAAAAAGTTATTTTCAATTTTTTTAATAATATCCTAAAATCTTTGCGCTTGACGTAAATTTCACATTACACGAACGTCCCGAGTACAATTCCCGTTGGCACAAACGACAATTTCGTTCTTCTTCTAACTGCAATTTTAAGTGCTGATTTGGTCGGCGGTGAAGAAAATAATCGTAAGGAAACCTGCACATTTGAGTAATAAAATATTTCAAGGATAAATGAAGACCGCCAATTGGCGCCGAAGTTGGGAAAAAGTAGCACAGCTGTAACTTAACGTTTTACTTTTATATCATTAAATTGAAAAAAATTGTTAAAGTGTGTTACGATGTGCAATTCGTACTATTTTTATATAACTAGTGTTATCTGTTTTTAAAGCCTAGATCTCTAACAAAAAGCCTAAAGATCAATTAAAACTCAAATTTTTGCTATTACCTCGAAACCTACGTCGAATATGGGAAAATATTTGTTTAAAATATGAATGGCAGACCTATTTTAATTTTAATTTTGCATAAAAATGATTTTATCACCTTTTCCTTTCACATTAATAATTTTATTATAAAATGGTGTTGACGAAAAAAAAATCAAAAATCAATTTTGGATTAAAACTTTAAGAGGTTGGAGATAAAGAGTCGAAATGTCATGCAAAAAAAACTTTTTTGTGTGAAATTGCTCTCCAAAAGAATTTTGGTCGTCGCATTTTTATATATTTCTAATAGTTTATGAGATAATTGGTGAGACGGCTCCACGGCGCAGTGGTTTAGCGTTAAGTAACGGCGCTGAGGGTCACAGGTTCGTATCCCGCACGGAAAAAGTGTTTGTATAGCCTACAAGTAAGTGTTCCGGATCTGGAGGTTTGTCCTTGTCAATTTTGTATACGTAAACTGTCTCCACGATAGACCAGAAAATCCTAGTGTGGAAGTAACGGTTTGAAAAAATAAAAAAAACATCGCTTTTATCGGAATTTCAATTTCACAAAAATCGTGCATGTTATTTAGATAAAATATAGCTATTATCACTACTGACTTTGCTCTATATCTGTTTTTTGTGCGTTAAATATTTCATATATAATAGTTATTCATGTTGTTACGCCTCCCCCCTAAGTATATCCTATACTATTAAACGAGCAATTCTTGTATATATATAT